>JAQFZX010000882.1:0-41974 GCA_034682405.1 Hydroisotoma schaefferi
GTCAGTCAGCATCAATTAATACGTGAAAAATCTTCTCCCTCGACCTAAAAAGTACTTGCATATAAGTCATATAAGACAAAATGTCAA
Source organism: Hydroisotoma schaefferi (assembly GCA_034682405.1). Classification (NCBI taxonomy): domain Eukaryota; kingdom Metazoa; phylum Arthropoda; class Collembola; order Entomobryomorpha; family Isotomidae; genus Hydroisotoma; species Hydroisotoma schaefferi. Next base: position 88 of record JAQFZX010000882.1, read on the forward strand.
CTAAAATATTTTCGAAATTGGAAAACTAATTTCCTCCTTTTTATCTTCTTTTGGTAGGTTTGAAACTGTTCAAGAGCATGTGGGGAAACCCATGTGTAATGTACAAAGGCTACAGATACTGCTTTAAAAGAACGGGACTTCGCCATGTGAAAAACTACTGGACATGTCGTCAACAAAGGGATGGCAAAAGATGTGGAGCATCTCTTCAAACGTCTGTTGAAAATGAAAATGAAGGTCTTGAGCTTTTGGCCGAAATAGGGACTCATATTCACGAGCCCAACACTAATATTCACCAGCTATGACTTGCCTCGTAGATTTTTAAATCCGTCCACTATGTTGCTAAATTGTTGTTCCAAGTTATAAATCTTGATGCAGTTTTATCAATAAATTAAAATTAAAATATGAAAAGATAATCATGCTAATGTACACAGTTAATAATAAAAACATACCTGTCCTAGTCCTGTGGAGTAAGCATTGTTTACTAGTAAACGCCCGGCGAAGTAACCCACCTAACATGGGATAAATTTTTTTATGAAACGCACTGCTTGTTTATTTATGAAGTATAAAATAGACAGTATGTGGGTTTAGAACAGCAGCCTAAAATATGGAGATATAACCGTTTTATCCAATTTCCAATGAAGCCTGGTTAACGTGAAGTAATGCATACGTTTTTGGTCAATGTAGGTTTTTTCACAACCCGGACGGGAAAAACCGGCCTAGTGGTCAATGGTTATAGATTTAACCAAGAAAAGACTGGACCTGAAAAGATTTATTGGCAGTGCACTCATACAAGGCAGAGGAAGCGTTGCAACGCTAGGATTCACAGTACTTTTGATATGTCCACGATTCTAGAAGAGATGGGGATTCATGTTCATGAGCCCCCAACAGTTCCCTTCAGTGAATAATTGCTTACAAAGTAGCAGTATTCTTTCAGCTGACTTAGCCTTGGTTTTGTACATTTATTCTCATAATAAGGTTTAAAGTACAACATTTCACGCGTGCAAACAGTACAAAATAATTGTCATTTGATTTTCTAGACCTTAGTGCAGATTTTACTTTGTTAAATGCAGAAATAAAATTTTTGGGATTCTCTAACATTCGGTTACCGAGAGTTTATCCTATTTAAAGGTTTTCACTTTCAAAAATACTCACGGAGCATGATTACTAGTACAGGTTCCATTTATGCTCATTTCATTACCAATCTTGTGTCTCCAGTCTCTTGCATTGTTAATTCACCGATTGTAGTTTAGTTTTGATAAAAATCTGACTGGTTTGGTTGTAAAGTTCATGGAAATTTAATGGATCAAGGCAGTTACAGCCAGCTTAAAGGAAAAAACTCGGAGTAATTTGCCTCTCATTTGATTTATTTGCTTGGTAGGTTTCCAATATTTCATCAAGCCTTCGGGCCACCCCGTTGTCGTGCAGAAAGGTTATCCGTTTGGGTTTGACCGAGAAATTGGAATGAAAAAGTATTGGCGATGTACAAAAAAGAACTGCCGCGCCCGTCTTCACACTGATCTGGGAGCAAATGCTGTTATACTAGAGATTGGGGGACATACTCATGAGTCTACTGAAGTCACCCAAAGTCACTCGGAAATGATGGAATGCCGGTTCCGGTTGTGATTTATCAACTCTGGTTGTGCCTAATTTATTCATGTTGCATAGGGTTGTACAAAATAAAATGGTTACTGAGAATAAGGGGACTGACTGTGAGGTTTAACTTGAGTTCACTAATTGTATTCCGAGCACTTCATAAGGTTTGTAGGCAGGCATGTTCTGCTGGCTGATAGGTGCGAAGAGTGAGCCGTACGGTACGCCTACCCTTTACATGTTATAAGGGGGTCAATAAATTGCTTTAAAGACCGACAACAGTATACAAATGAGGAAAGTACAATTTGGAATAATTTGGTGGTTACCTTTAGGTTTGCAACTGTGCGGGACAGTAAAGGGGAACATTCGGTTAGTGTACCAAGGGTACAGCTATGGGTTCGACGGGGATGGATCAGCATCTTCTAAAAAGTATTGGAAGTGTCGCCATAGAGTGCTTGGCATGCAGAGGTGTAAGGCCCGTCTCCACACCAGTTGGAATATGATGGAAGTGATTGGCCTGAAAGGGGAGCATACCCATGGACCTGTTCACAAGTTGCTAACTAATTAATTGATCAAGTAAAATAAAAGACGTAGTGGACAGTGGACTATTACTATAAAAAAGACAAAATGGCTATAAATAATAAATTATAGTTGAAGGCAAAAAACGATTCTAACTACATGATTTGATATCATCGGCTTGAGTAGAAAATTGCATCTTGCAAGTAGAAGACACCATAACTTATGGAAGACATGTTGCATCTGTCTCCTACTCCTGTGTATTAGAATCAGAACCTTCACCTTAACATCGTTGTCGAGGTTGCCGAGAAGTTCCCTCAACGTTATTTCTATTTTCATACGCATTTTGATGAGATTATCGACATTCGTTGTCAATCAGATAGTAGACTAGAATATGATCTTTCCCTTGTTGCATAAATGAAGACTAATTGCATACATTTGACTTTCTTAGGTATGTTTCTATGCAAGACGCAAGCAGGCAACCCTCGGGTAATTTACCAAGGATACAGTTACGGTTTGTCAAGGGTCGGAACAGAGAAAAAGTATTGGAAGTGTCGTTACAAGCGGAAGGGTCAGCTCTGCAACGCACGAATCCACACTAGTCTTGACATGCTTCAAATGTTTCATGAAATAGGGGCTCATACCCACGGCCCTGTTGTTGAATAAATAAATATTAAGTAGACGGATTAGTTTTAAAAGCCAACTCCGCATTTAGGTTTGTATTTGTTTCTAATGTTTAGCCTTGGCTGTAAGTGTTGGTGGTGTAAAAATAAATGCGTCGGATACAAAAGAATTGGAGGATTTGCCACTTTTGTCGCATAATTTCACCTTCAACATCCATCATACTTTGGTCGTTCGGTTAAAACCTCCACGAGTAAATAATCCCATGAAGATTAATTCTAGTCTTTATTGGTTGCTTCCACTTTTAGGTCTAATACTGTGCAAGACCCTACACGGGAACAACCGTATGGTCTACCAAGGCTACAGTTACGGCTTCAATGGGATGCAGACTAAGAGAATATTTTGGAGGTGTCGATACAAAAGGGGAAACATTTTCTGTAGAGCCGGAATTTACACTACCCTGGATATGACCCAGATTTTGGAAAAGAAGGGTCCGGTTTTAGCTCATGTCCATGAGCCCACTGAAGGTCTAAATTGTAGACCTTGTTTCTCTCTAGGGGTCTTATCTTACAACCACAGTCGACAGTAGACTTTCTCTAGCTTTATTTTAGAATAAAGTTGGAGAAAGTGAATTATATGAGATAGAGATTGAGTGAAGATGCCAAGAGTTAAAGTTAAAGTTCTAAGAAGTCAAATTCACTGTATAAACGGCTTTGTAGTTTTTCGTAATACTTATAAAGTTGAGTATGGGAATTAAGTTCGGTGGCTTACTACGGTCGACTGCGTGTTTGCTTTGAATGTCCACAAAGGGTTTTATATAATTCTGAAATGTTATTTGGTTGCATAGATTCTAAAGTTGGAAGGACTCAAAAAGGTAGTAAAGTACTGGAACACGACGGGAATGAGTACTGTTGTGAAAAGACTGTACCAGAGAAAAACAGAAAGGTATGGCGGTGTCGCCGAAGTGTAGCACACAGGGATTTAAATGGCAAGCCCTGTACTGCTCGACTTCGCACTACACTTGACCTTGAGGTTTTGTCAGTAACGGGGATTCATAATCATGCTCCTGATTTTGACAGGAATTTATTTGGTGTAAGTTATTTGGAAAAATGGTATTGTCGATATTTCTCAAGCGAACAAAAATATTGGCTAAAGTAAGGCTTGATTGTGTTCGGTTTCAATGATCTTGGGCAAATGTATATGGAGAGTAGAAAGCTGGTACCCCTGTGGCTTTGTGAACTGATAGATGAAATTTGGTTGATCTCCATAGGTTTGAAAATAACCAGGACACAACGGGGCCAACCACGGCTGGTTTACCACGGCTACGCTTACAGTATCCGAAAATCGCCAGGCTTGCAAAAGACAAGGCGATGTCGATACCAAAGGGGAAACAATGTCTGTCGTGCAAAGATCTTCACGAGCCCAGATATGCTTACAGTTTTACAAAACGTAGGAATTCATATTCATGAGCCGGTCGAACGAGTCAACGAGTGAACTTTTGAATTTAAAAGTTGATACATTAAACCTACTTAGTGTGGATTGATTTATTATTATAAATAAAGGTTAAAAAATGTGATCTATGACTTGCTGACTGGAGCGTGCATTATTTGACACACTAATTACTGGATACTTTATGGCAAAAAAGCTTTTAAAATATATTAGTCTCGTCTTTCTCGAAATACGCATCGTATTACCGAATGATGCGTTAAATTCCAGCTGAGGTGATTTTGTTAAGCTCTCCAGGTTTATATGTTTTCCTGTGTGGAAGAAGTGACGGAAATGCTTATCTTTGAGATTTTTGGAGTGAGGTTGAGATTGATAGCAATATTTTGTTCCTTGCCGTAGGTTTGATACTGACCAGAACCCAGCGGGGACACCCTCGGCTAGTTTACCACGGCTACAGTTACACCGTCCACCTTTCAACAGGCTTGCATAAGATTTGGCAGTGTCGCTACAAGAAGGAAAACAAGGCCTGTCTCGCTAAAATTTTCACAAGTCTAGAACATCTCGAGGTTTTAAAAGAGAAAGGAACTCATATCCATGGACCGACAGATTTAACACAGAAAAAGAAAAAAGATGTCTGAGTTTTGAAATAAAGACGGAGTGGTGTATTATCAAAAACTGCTATAGATTAATAGTGTATTGCTAAACTGCATACTTAGATTGGCAAATACTCATCTTGCATTCAGCAAATAATAATTTTGCATTCGGTGAATTTAAGTCCATTTAAAAGGATTAAATGGTGGATTAGATGGATTCTTATTTTAAAACGCTAGGTTTTACTTCGAGTATAGAATAGTATGTATACTATTCTATACTCTAAGAGGTTTTCTGATAAAAAAAAGGACCAGTAGCGAACGTTAAAAAAACAGTAAGGTTGAAGAGGTTTCTTTATGCATAATTAATTATGCAAGCCCTCAACAAGTTGTAAGGAACAATCAAGGACAATTTGTATCCGATCCGAACTATACCCATATTCTATTCTGAATTCTCTCATTGACGCCAAAAGTTCTGTACTATTTTGGGACCGACGAAAGACGGTTTCGTTATACGGTTTTAATAAGAGACTCTGACTATATCCCTGTTCTGCTGTCACTTTCCATAGGTTTGTCTCTGACCCAGTCTCGCAAGGGGAAACCGCGTTTAGACTACAAAGGATACAATTACTGCCGAACTGCAGTCGGACGTGCGAAAACGACTTGGCAATGCTCCAGAAAGCATGAAGGAAAGCGTTGCAAGGCGCGGCTTCAAACTACGACGGATAAGGTTCACGGATACATCTCTCTTGTACGTCATTCAGGAATCCATGAACACAATCCTTACTACTACGTGCCAACGTGCCGATGCAACAGTACCGCTGTTGGCCGTAGCTTGAGTCTGGAAATGTTTGATGAAAAATAAAAGTTTGTATTACATTACAACTTGATTAGATTTCAAGGGGTTGATTAAACATGAAAAATTGATTAAGTTTGCGAGGTATCTTTAGCTGATTACTTTTGTATAATCTGTTTAAAAATATGAATACTTCTTTATTAAATTCGGTTTTTTGTGTTAAAAACCTAACTAAACTTACAAAGTGATGCTATTTAATTGCGTTCTGGTTTACTAATTTTGGTAGTAAATAAATCGAATGTTCATTAGATATTAAAGGATTTAAGTAGAAGTATGGACGGAGAAGAGAAGCATTTATTTGGAATTTTGGAGAAAAAACGTTAGACTTTTCTCAACAGCTAAGGCTAATTTCTTTCTTATGTATAATTTGGAAGCTGCTGGATTGTAGTTATGAATCCACCATGAAAATGATGGGAATGAAGGGTGAAGGGATGGGATAAGGAGAGGTTCCTACTGTTTTCTAACTAAGAAAAGCTATGGCTATGGCACTAGCGATTAAAAAGTATGCGCCGTAATTCCTCGTGTATAGGCCCCCGTTAATTAAACAGCATTCTATCCTTTACACATTCAACAAGGGTATATTTCCCATGTTAAACATGCTGCCAAACATGATTTTTTCATGGATATGCCGCGGCGTGGATTAAAGTCTTATTGAATTTGAAAGGAATAAAGGCATATATAGCACTGCTTTCACAATTTTAGTTATTCATTTAGGGTGGTGCGGGAGTACAGTTTGTCATTAAGTCTTCTGAAGTCCCGTATTGGAGTACAGATGTGCAGATACGCATATCATGTTTTTTGCAGTAATCTCATTGATTTGCTCGTGTTTCAGGCACCTTAAGATATCATTTAGTTATCATAACGTAGTAGTAACTGCGTAACACTTCTTGCGGTCTTGCCTTTTAGTTGCGCACATCTATAAAATTGGGCGTTGGCACGAAATCTGTAAACTAATTGGACACTGAACCTCTGCCTTCGGTGGTTGATTGATTATATTATTTGTAGGTTTGAAATTGGGTGTTTCGCTAAGAGGAAAGGAACAACTACACTACATGGGCTACAGATACTGTTTCCACCAGAACCAATTTGCAGTTGGGAGAAAGCATTGGCAATGCTCCAGAAGTTCGAAGAATATGCGGTGTAAAGCCCGTCTTCACACGACCCTTGATGGCCTTGAGGTTTTACAGCTTGTAGGGATACATACCCATCCGCCAATTTACTTTTTTTGAGTTAAAAAAGAAAGATATGAGAATGGTAGATTGTAAACGAAGTTTCCGAAGCAATAAAGGCATGTATATAAAGCCGTCATAATTGTATCATAGTTATTTGTTTCAACATTTTTTACTTTTATTAGTTAAGTTACTGCATTGCGCATTTAATGACGTACATATCATCAAAATCTAGTAAGAATTGACGGAGTTATGAATAATCAAAATGGCGAAGCCACCCGTGGGACACCCGATATTTATCCATTTGGAATAAAGATAGTTCGTAGTGGTTTGTTAAATAGTCTCGCCGTCGTCATCATCTTTTCCAGGTAGGGATGATGATGGGGTTGGGGTATCCCATCTGGGATTGGAACGATTTGATAGTTTCTGAAATGTCGTATACTTTTGTTCTTCTTCGCGACCATCACCTCAGGGTGCAATTTAGTTACGTTACACGAGGTCATTTAACCACTGAAATCTGTAAACTAATTTGGATACTTTTTCAGTCGTTACGTTTGATATGGCGTTGGCCTTGGTATTTTAAATCTAATTGGAGACTTTGTCTCTGCTGGTTTTGTTGTAGGTTTGACAATGGGTGTGTCGCGAAGGGGAACCCAACAGCTAGACTACTTGGGTTACAAGTATTGTATCCATAAAATACAAGGGAGATCTAAGTATTGGCGATGTTCCAGACATTCGGGTAAACTCCAATGCAAAGCCCGGCTTCGCACTACCCTTGATGGCCTTCAGGTTTTACATCGTGCAGGAACCCATGTGCATACTATGGATTGTGTGGTGGTCGACCCCTTATGGCTTTTATAGTGTTTTTGACACTGATATGATTAGTGCTGTATTCATAACTGACTTAAAATTCAGTTTAAACTTTACCGAGTCATAGTTTTTAATGAAATAAAGGATAGTTATCAGCGCCATGCTGCATACGGTTTTCGTAATTTACTTTTTATTTAGATTTGGGAAGGATACATCTAAAGGAGTAACCAGTTTTATCACATAAAGTGAACATACGTTCTGATGAGGCTCCTATTAGGAGTTACTACTTTAGTAGTTTAAGACTATGACAAACGGCTTTCGGTTCATATAACTTCCAACGTTTCTGAAAACAAGGGATAAGTAAAAACAGTCGATAGCAGTAGGCTCTTAACTGTTGACTGTACGTTGGGTTGGGGTTTGAGAAATTGAAATCTTAAAAATTAAATGTTGCCTTTTTCTGGCCTTGTTGTCTGTTGTAGGTTTGGTAATGGGTGTTTCGCGAAGGGGAAGGCCACAGCTAGACTACTTTGGTTACAGGTATTGTTTCCATAAGGCACACGGGATAACCAAGCATTGGGCGTGTTCCAGAAGTTCACAAAGAAAATGTCATGCAGAGCCCGTCTTCATACGACCCTTGACGACCAACAGATTTTATATCTGGGGGGGAACGCATGTACATGAAGCTAGGAAATAGTCAAACGCTATTGTAGAGTTTGAGACCTCGGATTAAAGTATAATATTAATCTATACCTTAACGCTCATAGGCATTCATTGTCATAGTTTGCTAGCTACTTTTACAGGTAGGTTGATATCAGCGCCATAACTTTCCTGTTCGTAATTTATGTATTTGGATGAGGTAGTCTGAATTTGTAATAGCTTCAACATACTTTGTGAGGGCAGGACGAGAGACAATTTTTGTTAGACTGGCAAACTTAACACATATAAAGTATTATTGACTCGACGAAGACCGGATTGTAACAACACCGAGATTTGTTAGCGATTTCAATAGCACTTCTTCCTAAGTTGGGTATGGCATTGGCCTCGATATTTTAAATCTAATTGGAGACTTTGTCTCTGCTGGTTTTGTTGTAGGTTTGACAATGGGTGTGTCGCGAAGGGGAACCCAACAGCTAGACTACTTGGGTTACAAGTATTGTATCCATAAAATACAAGGGAGAGCTAAATATTGGCAGTGTTCGAGACATTCGGGTAAACTCCACTGCAAAGCCCGTCTTCACACGACCCTTGATGGCCTTCAGGTTTTACAGCTTGCAGGAACCCATTCGCATAATACGGATCGTGTGGTGGTCGACACCTTACGGCGTTGGTAGTGTTCTGGACCCTGATTTCACTTTATTGCCTACTGTCAATCAATTTTTCAACTTAAGTAATAGTTTTTAACGAAATAAAGGAAAGTTATCAGCATGTCACATAAAGTTGTCGTAATTTACTTTTCATTTAGAGGAAGCATAGAGAGGAGTAACCAATTTTGTCACATAAAGTCAACATAGTTTCTGGGGCTGGGCAGGTTCTATTTTGGTAGGATAAACTAACAGACTAATGGCTTTTATTCATAAAACTTTAAACGTTTCTGAGTGAATTAGATGTCGGTAGGAATATCTCTTTAGTGCATTTTATGTCGGCTATTGACTCGGAAATCTGTAAACTAATGGAGGCTTTTTATGTACTCGTTTTTGGTTGTAGGTTTGAAACTGGGTGTTTCGCGAAGGGGAAAGCCACAGCTTGAGTACATGGGTTACAAGTATTGTGTCCATAGGGAACAAGGCACATCTAAACATTGGCAGTGTTCCAGAAATGCGGGGAAAACGCAGTGCAAAGCCCGTCTTCGCACGACCCTTGATGGCCGTCAGGTTTTACATGTGGTAGGGTCCCATTCGCATGCTACGGATGGTGCGATGGTCGACCCCGTGTTCTGGACCTGATATAATGTGTATTGTCTGGCGTACAAAATTGTTTTTGAGACAAATCGTTGACATTCTTCCATATGTCTTTACATGATCCTCGATTTCCTGGAGATTCTATAATTCATAGGAATACGTGAACATCAAGATGATGGTAAATACCTTTCTTTGGTATCAGTAGGGATAGGGAACAATAACCCCTTGCTAATACTGGTTTTGAAATCCTTTCTGTAATTTTGCATAAGCTACCGTATCTTTCTAAAATATTAAATTATAGTTTTAAAACTGAATAAAGGAAGCTATAGGCCATCAGGACTGAACTCAACAAACTTACTCGTGTTCGTAATTTATTCATTTATGCATTGAAACGGAGCACAGCTTTTTCTCGTATCATCGGCAACCTACTTTTTGAGGTCGTGGTTGTGATGACTTTCTAAGGGAAAATTTCTTTGTCATCCATCGTTTGAAATCCCTACGATGAGGAAATCGTATCTCTATTTTCTTCTATGAAATTTCTAGTCATTGCGTCATTTCAATTTTGTTTCCGAAGTCTCGTCAGATTGTAGATAATCTGACATTATTAGAGAAACCAATTAGGTCTTTGCGTTGAAAAGAAAAGATTTATGAACAAAACTGTAAGAGCTCTCTATATTGTCGGGAATGAGTTTTTTTTTATCTAAAGACGTTTTGCCTTTGCTGGTTGTTTTAGGTTTAAAACTGGGCGTTTCGCCAAGGGGAAATGCACAACTGGAATACCAGGGCTACAGATACTGTGTCCATCAGGATCATGTTGCAGTTGGGAGAAGGCATTGGCAATGTTCGAAAAATTCGGGGACAGTGCGGTGCAAAGCCCGTCTGCATACAACTCTCGATGGCCGTCAGGTTTTACAGTTGATAGGAACACATTGTCATGCCCCTTGTAGTCTCCTTTGGTCCTTTGGGTGTAGGGACTCGTTAGTTTCGTCTTGAAACAAACATGACATAACTAGCAGTATTGTAAAGTTTATTTTAAAGAAATAATAAAACTATACTACAGTGGCTTGCTTGAATGTTCTCAATTTTAGACATTGGGCTCGGGATTTATTTGTTCGAAGGTGGAATGACATGTAGATGTTGCATAAAGTAGGATGCTCTTTTAGTGTGATTAGTGCAGGGTGACTGTCAGGTAGGGTGATTCTAATTCGACTTTTTTGGATGGGTGAGGGGTCTGTCCTGTCGGTCTGTGCTTTCTCCGAAATGTTAAAGACTTTCCAGCTTTCTTCAGTATGTCATATGTCATTGTGACTTAGAGTTAGATCAGGAATGTTTGGCGTAATCGATTATCTTATTTTCTATGGTGGTTATTTGTTGTAGGTTTGAAAGTGGTTTATTCTCGAAAGAAACATTTACAACTGGAGTACGGGGGCCACCGATTCTCAATCCATAAAACACTGAAAGGAGTCAAGCATTGGCAATGTGCTAGAACGAAAAGGAGCAAGTGCAGAGTTCGTCTTCATACAACCCTTGATGGCCTCGAGGTTGTACAATGTGTGGGATTTCACAGTCACGATCCTGATTATCCTGTGGCCACTTTGGAAAACAGGGCTAATAATGTACCAGTAAGGTTCTTAAAACCTGAATAAAGACATAAAATTGCATTCCATTTTTATGGAGTATCAAACCAAGTTAAACCCCCTTCCTTCATGATATTATAACTTCTAAAACAACACTTCAAAACCTTTGTAATCTTAATCTATTCGATACATAGAATTTAGTTCGATGGAATAAAAATATGCATGTAGCCTATAGCCTTGTTTGACGTTTGATTACCCATAATTTAAAAACAAATCGTTAGTTAGTTGTTGTAGGGGCATCTTATTTATCTTGTGTAGATTGGGCGTGTCATTCCGCATTCGGGTTGTACTTGTATATGAAGAATTTCTTCCTCTACACAAGCATTGAACAAAACTTTCTTGTCTCTTCGTGACATTCTGTCCGTTATAGACTGAACTTTGGCATAGGTCACAAGGTTAATTAATAATACGGATTAGAGTGGTTAAGATTTGGCAAAAAAGCTTAGATTTCATTGCATAAAGTTGGGATACTAATTTCTGGGCTTTCTGTGTGGGTTGTAGGTATGACCCTGATTGTAACTCGATCAGGTCATCCCCGTTTAGACTACAACGGATACAGTTACGGATGCCACCAGACCCGAGAGTGGAAAAAGCTGTGGAGATGCACTCAGCGACGTTTATGGCACTGTAACGCGCGGCTTCACACTACAGTTGATGGACTAACTATTTTAGGTGAACCAGGGATTCATACCCATGAGCCATATACTAATAAACTTATGGCATGTAACACTAAGCGATGTGATGTAATTAAGTTTGCTAAGTCCCTTTCAGGAAAGAGTAAACTCCTGGATTTAGAATAAGGATTATACAACGACCTAGTAATAAATATTAGGACCGTAAGCGATTTTTTTTGTTTAATGTGCATCGACTTATGGGGAAATGGCTGACTTTGTTATTAAGTTCGGTGAAGTAGTGTTTATAAGTGCAAATTGTTGTAATAAAAAAGTTGTAATTATTTTAGAAGAGAACCAGGCAAATCGTTTGACTCGCCTTTAAGATTTTTGCATCTGTATCTGTATTGCATTGTTATGGGCTTTCGCGAGATTTTTGACAGTTTTTAGACCGCGTGATGGTTTTTGGTTCAGCATCAACATTGAACACATTCTTTCCAAGACAATTAAGTAGGCGATAAAAGCATTTATTCAATGGTAAAATCTCAAAAAACAAACCCATCCTTTAAAAGTCACAAAAGCAGAGGTAAAATTAATGGCAAATTAATTGGTGCATGGTCATTCATAATGTAATGTCATAATGAATTTGGTTGGGTTTCGGTTGTAGGTTTGACTCTAAGCCAGACGCGCAGAGGGAATCCTATGCTCGTATACAAAGGAAACCGATACTCGCTAAACACAGTAAGGATTTCAAAAAAGCACTGGCAGTGTTCGAAAAACTCGGGCAGTTCGCGATGCAAGGCGCGCCTCCATACGTCCCTTGATGGGCTTACACTTTTGTTGGATACAGGAACTCACGCACATGATACAGTTTTGAAGAGGCGACGCGATGGATATACCTACCCTGACCCTAATACTTCTGCTACTGTTATTGTCGAGCAATCTAACGACGAGTTGAACTGGGTAGATGAATCAATGGAGAATGATGAGAGGAGAGGGCTTTTTCATTAATGGATCTATTTACTGTCACAACTGCGACTCAGTAGGGAGAAATGCTAGTTGAATTTTTTTTGTCAAACTGACATTCAATTTAATTGAATAATACTGTCACTGTACCCCTTTAACCCCCACATATGCAGCTTATAATATGAGCATAAATTAGGATATGGAATTTAGTTAGCCGGTAACCTATATTGTAGTGAGATATTAATATGATCAAATTCGAGAAGTAGGTAAGGTTTATTATAAATCCTCAGCTAATTTTTGCTTTGTTTTGGTTCCTTACAATCTATTGCAACGCAACCTAAGATTACATTTTAGGTTTGAAAGAGATTTAAGCAAGTTCTCGGGAAAACCTTTACTACTAATCTATTGAAGATATCAATTACTTTAGAAAATGTCTCAGCCAATGGCAAAATTGATTGGCTCTGTACAAGTAAAGAACGGCCCCAGTGCAAGGCCATGTTTATAGTAATTCAAAGAGCACGACGCTGCTCAAGAAACCTGGAGCGCATTTCCATGAGAAGTTGCACGATGTCGTATCGGCCAAAGTAACTGGCCAACAACAGCTAATTCCGATTCCAACTCGGAATTAAATTTACTACTTAGTTTAGTATTACGGACAAAAATAATGGTAATTTTATCTGTAATTCAGAGTTAATGCTTAATTGCTTATGAGTTTTAATAAATTGGGATATAAAGCTTAGTGATTGATTCAAACGAAGCATTTAGTTGTTGTAGTAAGTATGTGACCGGAGGGAGGACATTAAATGCACGTAGAAAATAATAGCATCATCCACAATTAATATAACTCTCAGTCAGGAAGGAAGGGATCCGTGCAATTTTACTAAATGAAAATTTATAGTCTTCGTCCATGTATCTTTTTGCGATAAATTATATGAGGAGTAGCGTTTTACAGATTACGTCGTCTTCAACTGCTAAAAAAGTAGCTATAAAAACTTCAGAATTTGTGTTTTTCTGATGGAACTTAGTAAGGACGTATGGGATGGAACCAGTTAGGCTAAATCTTTCACTGACATATTTTTTTAAACTTTCTCCAAGATAGATTCAGGGTTAAAGAACAGTAAAAGACTTAAGGCTTTTTATTGTATGTCGGTTTCCAGGTTTGCAGTTGTTTATCACGCAAAAGGGGAATCCACGTCTTGAGTACAAAGGGTACTGTTTTTATCTCCATCAATCCGGGCCTTTGAGAAGGGTTTGGAGATGTTCTCAACGTCAAGTGGCAAGATGTGGGATGAAACTCCATACAACGCCTGAAGACTATACACTTGAACTGGCTATTTTAGAGGAAATTGGTGGATCCCATGGTCATAAACCATTTACACATAAGCCCCACCGTATAAGAGGGGATGTGAATCAAGTGAAAAGCAAGAAAAAGAAAACTCTGGCTGTTTTCCCTAACCCTTTTTTGGATTGATTAAAAAATTATGAATTGTTCTGAGTGCATTTATCATCTCGGTCTAGATTGAAGGTGTACAATTTCTGTAAAATCGAAATGTGTGTAATAAATTGGTTACTTTTTTGCCAAGCTATCACTGCATTCACAGGATTATTATGTTGATGTGAGTGTCTGTAGGATTAAAGGCAAAGTTTTCTAACATTTCGCTGATAATATTCCAGTTTCAGAAAGTTGATATTAGGCTTTTTGTTGTATTGTAAATAAATCGGGGTAAATCATAGTTCATGCTCCAAAAATTCAGTTTTAGGGCATGGGTGGGTTTTAATTTCTCATGTCGAGCCATGCTACCTCATACAAATGACAAATTGTAGCTTCTTCTGGGTATTCCTTGGAAGTAATGATTGTAAGTCGTAATTGGTCGGCAACAAATTGAGTTCCAGTCCCAAAATGCATTTCATTTTTGAATCGGAATCGAAACAGTAATATTTAATCGTTGTATTATTATGCCTTGCGCTGATGAGGCTGAGAAACTTCTTTTTCATATCGTGGTCTCTTTAATAATTTGGTTGGTTGTAGGTTTAAAACAGTTCACGTCACGGCTGGGAAATCCTGTCCTAGAATACTATGGATTTAGATTCCATCTACAAAAGTCCTCATTGAATGCAGCAGACGGGTTGATATTCAAAAGGCTATGGCGATGTTCCAAGACGGGGACTCTGAAGTGGAAGTGCAAAGCTCGGCTTCACACAACGCTCGATGGGCTTACCATTTTAAAAGAGGTCGGCACTCATTCCCACGAGCCCGTTCCTTTCGACGATGACCTACAGCCTATAGGTTTAAAACCTTGGCATCTGTAGTAAGTATATTTACGATGGTTATAAATTTGAAAATGCTTTTGCAAGAAAAAGGTAAGTGGCTGTTGTTTAGGACGTTTACAATTATTAAACTAGTCATCATTCATCATTACTAACTGTAAAAAGAAGGGCAGCGTGGTTTCAACTTATCATAATATTATTGGACTGGGCTAGGGGTTCCTATCGTTTTGTAGGTTCACCACATACTCCGTTTAACTCATACACGATGCAACCGGTTTAGAAAAAAATGCAGGAAGGGGGCAGGCAGGCCAAAACGTGCTAAATTTCTTACCTAAAGTTTTGGTTTGTTCAAATAATGACATCCTGTGGTTGGCTTGTATAGGTGTAGTCGTGACGACATCTCAGAAGGGTAATCCTCTCATAGTGTACGAAGGAAACAGGTACTCTTTGAAGCGGTCGAATACTTTGGAGTTCAAGAGGGTATGGCGCTGCTCAAAAAGCTCGGAGAAACTTAGATGCAGCGCTACTATCCACACGACCCTTGATGGGCTAACCATTCTGAAAAATCCTGGAAGGCACTCTTACCATGACTAATTCTGTCTACTATTGTTCTAGCTAATATTACTACCGTTGGAACTGCTACTCTTTCTGTTAGCCGTAGTTACTTACATGCACTTAAAGACCATTTTTACTGAAGAGATTGTAAACTTTAGATTGGAAATGTAGATATGATAAAATCTGTATTACCTAGTTGGTCTCGTTTTGTCGTTTTTAAGAGTTTAATAAAAACGTGTTAGAAGAAAGAAGAATTGGTGCTATATTTCTGAAGTTAAAGTTTCAAAAAGAAATTGTATTTCTGTATTTGGGTTGTATTCAGGGTTAATGCTGATCACATCCCGGAAGGGAAATCCCATCCTACATTATGCAGGATGTCGGTACTCTCTCATGTATACTACAGCGCAGTTCAAAAAGGTTTGGCGTTGCTCAAGAAACAGGAACGGAGGTAGATGCCGAGCGCGTATCCACACGACATTTGATGGGCTAAATTTACTTGAACAAACCGGAAGTCACGCTACGCACGAAGGGCCGCCTCATGATCCTTTTATTACCCTACTGAAGTAGCTAATTTTGCTTGCTTCCGTTGGAACTGCTGCTACTCTTGTTAACCGTAGTAATATTAAGTTAAATAATCCTTTTTCTGAGGAGGATTGCTTCAAGACATTTAGGTTTGAAAAGCTAGACAGTCTTTGGAACCGGATAGAATATTGTACATCAGAATTTTGTAATGTAATGTTAGATATGATTTTATCATAACCTACTACGAAGGTTATTTTCCAGGGTGAGCTTCTAGAAATAAATGAGAATGGTCAAAGGCAACTTATTTTTGGGTATTTATAAGTTTTCATACCTATGTTAATGTATTTTCCAGACTAAGCTCCAGTCATTTGCAGCCTATGATTTGTCATTTGCCGAGAGCAACCGCTTCTAAATTTTCTCTAGTTTTTCTGAAGTATTGTTTAATTTATTTGAGAGATGAAGCAGGAATTATTTGTAATTTGTAATAGTTATCGATGAAATAAACCGTCTTAGCTCCGACGACTATTGATTCCGCGTTTACTTTCATTGAACGATCCCCAAACACAATCAGTACCACTCTCCAGCAGGTAGTGGCTAAGTTAGTTAAAGTTACGTACGTGCATAAAACCTGAGCTTTCGAAAGTGCATCGAAATTGCATAAAAACTGAGCTACAAAGAAGAGTTCGGAAGAGTCACCGTTTTGGTTTAGTTATCCGGCATTTGGATAGGCTTAGGCTAGGCTTGTAAGTTCAAGCTCATATAAGACAGTTACGGAGAAATCAGGCAAGGGGCTTTTTACTAGATTCCGTAGGTTAAGATTTGTTTGGTTGAAGTTGAAATATTTTTTATTTCTGTGGTTGGAATGTATGCAGGTGTAGTGCTGACCACATCTCGAATGGGACACCCCATTCTAGTCTACGAAGGAAATCGGCACTCTCTGTCCCATGTGGGTCGATTTAAAAAGGTTTGGAACTGCTCGAACTCGAACAGCAAGTGGAGGACAGGGAAAGGGAAGTGTAAGGGGCGCATTCACACGACCCTTGATGGGCTTACAATTTTGTTAAATGCAGGAATTCACAGACACATTTCAGGGTCACGAAGACATAGAAACGCGGTCCCTAACCCTAATACCGCTGATGCTACAGTTATTGTCGAGCCTAAGGAAGAGTTTAACTGGATAGATGAATCATTGGAAGATGATGAAACGACAGAGGACTTCTTCTTAAATTAATTTATTTCCTGTCATAATTGCGACCTAATAAGGATAAATACTATCGTAGACCTGAATGTCAAACTGACAATCAAAATGGAATGTAAGATAACTGATACCGCTCACTCCCCTCATAAAGTTAACAGTACCCTAAATCCTCGCCCATACGCCGCGGCTTATATATGGAAAAAAGAAATTTTGAAGCATATTTAACATGAAAGAGATACCCCTTTTAACATGTAAAGGATAGGCGAGTGGCATAATTAACGAGGGCGGCATATGGACGAGGATTAAGGGTAATAATTTACGGAATTTAGCCGGTACTCGAGTAGAGTATAGAAGGATTTTCTTAATTCGTATTCTTTAACTAATTAAATTATTTTTTTTGGTTCATTTGCATGTAATATTAATTGGGGAAAACCTGTACTGATCTGTGAAGGTATCAATATTATTTAGTGAGAAACTAATTGGCCTGTACAAGTCGCAAGTATAGAACAGCATCAGTGCAAAGTCCACGTTTATACTAATTTAAAGGGCACAATACGGCTTGAGAAAGATCATTCCCAATGAGGAGTTGCACTATTTCGGACAGAGGAACTGCCCAACGCAACAGTCCAATTCCCACTCGGACTTAAATTTACTACATATAGTTTATTATGTGACGGAGGAAACTAAATTGTAATTTTATCTGAAATTCAGTCAGATTAGTCTTTAAAACCAATTAAATATTGTTGATCCAATGTTATGATTAGTGTAGGTAATTGTTATTCGTTTGAAATAAATCGGGTTATCATGTTTATTCGTTTCAAACGAAGTATTTAGTTGCTAATTGAAGTACACGGCCGGAGGTCTTTAAATCGATTCAGGAATCTAATGAGACGAATTTTAGTTTCGAATGCTACATTGCTACCTAAGCATTTTAGTTTAAGTATAATTAGTTTTAAGAATGTCTGAATAGACTGCTTTATAATCATTGTCAGTTGTCACAGCTCCATATGGGCGTGATCTCGTAGAAAGTGTTGAGTCAATTAAATTAAATAAATGAATAAATCGATTCCGAAATGTTATACGCGTCCCTCTTATGGTATTTGGCTAGATTGTTTCTAGAGGCCTTAAGGGTAAAAGGTATTCATTACTACTGCAGGAGCAAAGGCATGCGGTTTCAGCTCATCATGAATCATGATATTATCGCATTAAAAAAAACGGGTTGGGCTAGGGTTTCCTATCGTGTTTATTTCTGAACAAGGGTCACCACATTCATTTTTGCGGAGCCTTCCTTGTCTTCAAATTCATATACTATAAAACCGGATTAGGAAAAGACATGAAAGAGGGTCAGAAAAGCATGATAACTAGTGCTGAGTTGCTTTGCTGAAGTTTTTATTTATTCAAATAATGACATCCTATGGTTGGCTTGTGTACAGGTGTAGTCCTCACCACATCAATCAGGGGAAATGCTCTAATAGTGTACGAAGGAAGCCGATACTCTTTATGGCAGACGCGTATGTCGCAGTTCAAGAAGATATGGCGTTGCTCAAAGAGCTTGGGAAAAGGTCAAGGTAGATGCAGCGAGATTATCGAAACGACCGCGGATGGGCTAACGATACTGAAAAAACCTGGAAAGCACTCAAAGCATGAAACGCCTTTCTATGATTGTCCTACTACTGATATAGCTAATATTACTACCGTTGGAACTCCTACTTTTGCTTTTAGCCGTAGTTATAACCCTTTTGATGAGGGGGATTGAAAAGATTGGATTTTAAATTTTGATAAGATACTATCTGTATTACTCAGTCTCGTTTGTGAGGGCTTAATAAAAAACATGTTAAAAGAAAGAAGGATTGTGACATTTGTGCTAGATTCTTTAAGAGTTTAAAAACAAATTGTATTTCTGTGGTTGGATTGTATGCAGGTTTAGAGCTGAGCACATCTCAAAGAGGACGTCCTCTCATAGTTTACGAAGGATGCCGATACTGCCTGATGTATACTACAACGCGGTTTAGAAAGGTTTGGCGTTGCTCATCAAGTAACTTGGAGGGAGATAGGTGCCAAGCGCGTATCCACACGACATTTGATGGGCTAACTTTACTAAAACAAACCGGAAGTCATACCACACATTAAGGACCTACTCCTGTTGGAACTGCTGCTACTCCTGTTAACCTAACCATAGCCATATTAAGTTAAAGAATCATTTTTTTGAGGAGGATAATTGAATTTAGACGTTAAAATAAAAAAAACTGGTATCTCTCCCTGTGCAGTCGGTCATTTCTTTGCTTTAATTATCGGTATTTGAAGGGTAGTACAAGCTCATGTGCAACATGTTCGGAGAGTAGCAAATACACATTTTGGTATTGGTTTCCTCCTGATTAACCGCATGGGTGTGGCATTTAGATGGTTTAAATGGCGATTAAACGCGATGGTGGCGAGGTTTTAGAAATGCTGTCTTTTTTCCTATGCTGTATTTTAATAGATCTGGGTATAAATGGAACTAATGGAGTTGTATTTTTTGGGTTTCTAGGTTTGTATTCTTGTATCTCCCAAAAGGGGAATCCTCGTCTAGATTACGACGGATTCAGCTACTACCTTCATCATACCGGGTCTGTGAAAAAGATCTGGAGATGCGCTCGACGGCAAATGTTCGCTTGCAAAGCCCGTCTCCATACTACGCTAGACTTGCAAACTGTTTTGTCAAAAGTGGGCACCCACATCCATGAGGCTAGGAGCATAAGGATCAAGAAGGAGAAAAAACCGAATCCGAAACAAGAGGAGGATAATATTATGAGCACTCATTTTATGTATCCTTATGTCGATTTTACTGAGTTTAATCAGTAGTTGCTTTTTACTGGTGATAGTAATTTTTACAACCTTGTATTGTAACCTCAGTATTTTGTTCTTTCTGATCAAAACAGAATCCAATGCTTCATATTCAATAACGTTTGCAGGTTTAAATATCAGTCTTTTAAATACCTTTATTGAGTTTGCACTACTACTTGCATTAAGTCATTGAATAATATGTTAGGAAAATAACGATTTCTTCCAATAAAACTGTTGTAGTTGATAGTCTTTAGGGTTTGTAAGATGCTTACTTCGCCATTTCTGTTGTGACCAAAATTGCACTGAAAGTAAAGTGTATACCACACCTAGAAGTTGTAATGTAGGCGATAATCCTATCAAGGCTCGGTTTTTAATGTTTTTATGAATTAAAACGTGTTTCTGTTTCAACTTTCTACGGCATTTATTGCACATGTTTTACTCGACACGGTACGCATTAAAACGGACATCTCAAATTCTCAGGCATTTGCATACTTTTTAAAGGCAACACTTGCAAAATTATGAATGGCTTATCATGATTTAGACAGTAAGGATTAGCGAATTCTGTTGTGCTTTTCGTTCTTTTTAGTTCTGTTTCCTGTAGTGTTTAGTAGTTCTTTTAGTTTTGTCATGTGGCTGGACTATAAAATAAACGATGTCACTTGTTGTAGGTTTGCAACTGGAACGGTCGCAGAAAGGGAAGCCATTGTTGACGTATGCAGGTTATACCTACAGTTGTGATCGTGTAGGACAGAGTACAAAGCACTGGCGATGCTCCCAACGCGGAGGTAAAAATAAGCTGAAGTGTAATGGGGGTTTGGTGACGAGTCTTGATGGTTTAGTCCTCATCGCAGCGAAAGGGGTCCATGAACACGAAGCAGAAAGGTCTCGGTCCTGGTTCAAAACAACCCTACCCGATCAATAAAATTCCTTCTTACAGCTGCCGTAACTGCAACAAGAGATATGACCTCATCTCCTAATTGATAAATGGTAACTTAATTCCAAGTTGCAATAACATATTCCATCAATAAAAAGCTCTTAATCGCTTATAATGGTAAAGAAGAGTACCAATGTAATTCAGTGAAGTTTTGGTTATTGTATCCAAAAGCTCTGCCTTTTTATTCTTGGTCAAATCTAAATATTTTAAAATATTTATTGTAGCTAAATTATAATGGGGTAGTTCAAATGCATATTGCTTCGATTCTATGAATTCAGGATCTTGGAAAGATTTGTAATTCACTAGCGCATCTCAACCTCATTTCGAAACCTGAAAAGGAAATCTTGAATCTTTGAGTACGTTGTACGAGTTGAGGACGTGAAAGTTCATTGATATATTGCATTTTATGGTATGGTATTCATAGCAAGGCAAGGAAGCGTTTGCTGTTTTTCGACAGGAAACCGATATCAATCAGAGGTTTGTTTTAATTTTAACTATGGAGAAAGACTGTAGAGGAAATATGATATTTTCAATAGGAACTTTCTCAGGCAGAGAGCCTTGCATTTACAGTAAACTAAAACCAATTTATTCCCATGAATGATGTATAAAAATAAGATCTCTTTGTGGTTGCGGATTTTAGGGTTTGTGCATCTGCATGTGCATGATTTGAACTTTAAATAGCAATTTTAGTAAGGTTTTTAAGACCCTTAGATTTTTCTAGGAAGAGATGCATGCATGTAAAATATATGGTGTTCATGGCAGGCATAGCATGTAGGATAAAGGTTTAACAACGTTATTCGGATTCGGATTACAAACATGGATATTGCTCTCCAGCCATGGAAGTTTTAGCCTAAATAAGTTCTGTTTGATTGGTTAGGATTCCGAATGAAGACGTCACGTACGGGATTTCCCATTCTGGAATATAATGGATACCGTTACGGGGCGAAGAAAATTAAAGGATCGCAGAAGACTTGGGGGTGTCGAGGCGAACGTCCACTCAGTTGCAATGCCAAGGTGGTAACAACCGTGGACGGATTGACTCTTATAAGCGTCCACGGAATGCACTCGCACCGACCAAAACGAGGGGATAGTGTGTAAATTAAGATTTAGGAACCCTCGAACCCTACCTTTGTTGACGGACCTCCGGAAAATTGAATGGATTTTGCTAATTTAATCCAAATATAACTGAATCATTTGACGAATAAATTAATTTAATTTAATTTAATTTATTTCCATTCATCACTGGCAACCGTACCGTCTCTGTCTGTCTCTTAATGACTTAATGGCTTTATGAATTTTGATGTTATTTTTGGGTTGGCATAACCTTGTTGGTGATACTCGTGTATGTGGGGCTGCGGCGGTCATGGTAGATAAGGGGTGCGGTGGCGACGTGGAGTAGCACAACGGCAAATTGTGAAGTACGAGACTATAAAGGCATAAGGAGTTTAGTGAGGACAGCTTTTTGAAGTACCAGAAGGGAGCTTAAGCAAGGCATTTTTACAGGTTCAAAAAGAGTAAGATATGTCAATTTGACAGGCCCATCCATTTATTTCTTTAATTAATTTATGCGCGTTTTTATTGATGATCTCATTCAATGATAGAATGTAAGTTTGGGTCTATAAAGATGCATCAGGTTAAAATGGAAAAAATGAGCTACGGAAAGATGGGGTTTTATTGTCTTTAAGATTCCAGATTTCGACTGTCCAGGAATGATAAGTTGCACTTAGAGTACAAGGGTTATTACTACAGTCCCTGTAAATACGCTCATTCGAAGATTTACTGGCAATGTAATCAAAATACGCATTTTAAGGGACAAGAAGAGGTATAGGTGCAAGGTCCAAGTCTTACGTTCAAACAAGTCGGTACCAATTGTTGCTGCTGCAGGAATGAGACGTTTGCAGAACCCACCGTTTACTGCTGATTCCGATGTTGAAAATTAATACTGGAAACCAGTCTATTGTGTTGTTAATCCATTTCGAAACGAACAATGTTGTGTTAACTTTAAAGTTGAGATGAAAACGAGTTATAATAATAAATGTGGCAGAACGTCTCTTGATTGTTGTTTTCGCATTTCGTAAACATTTATTTTTTTAGCATTATTCATATTTATTAGAATAAATAAAATTAGTATACCGCATTTGTGAAATAGGTTTAATCAAGAACTCCCCAGCTACGTGTTTTAACAGATCTCATTAATACAACACTGTTATTTCTTTCTTACCTTATCAGACTGACAAGTTCAAACTTAAAAGATACTAAATAAAGTGCATAACAATATAATGTAACATATTTATCCGAATGCAGGGATTTCTGTTTCTCTGTGTAAGTGAAAGCTTCGGGGTGTTGAAGAATGTGTGGAACTAAGGGAAGGGTCCAAGGGTGTTGCACTTGTAGTTAAAAGTGCCTTCACTTTCTAAAGGTCGTTTTAGGTATTTAATGGTTTTAGGGATCAATAAGGGTCCTCTTCTTGACGATTTTAAAGCTTTAAAGAAAGTCCAAACGGATAAAAATCCGTTTGAATCGTTTGCAGAAAAACCACAATATGCACATCCACTAAATAATACAGCTTTGGGAGCATTTTGCTGATTAAAGTCAGTTTTAGAGTTACATTTTCTTAAATCCCGTTTTAAATAATGGATTTAGAGTTGGTGGATCGCTTTTATGTGTTGCATTTTGAGTTTGTTACCATCAATTTTGAGTTTTCTGCATGTATTTGTTCCTAGGATTGAAATGGTGGAAGTCAAGGTGCGGAAAACCAGCCCTGGAATATAAAGGATTCCGTTACCGTATGGAGAAGGCAACTAGCAAGGGGAAGCTTCAAGAAATGGAAATACAGCGTTGGAAATGCAACCGTTCAGGTGGAAAAATTAGCTGCAATGGCCGGCTAACAATAATAAAAACCACGCATGGATTGACTATTTTAAAAGTCTCGGGGATGCACTCTCATGAACCTGTTTGTGTTGATGACTAATAATATTGTCTTGATCAACCCTTTGATACGTGAAACTGGAGAAACTCCATAGTTGCTGAGTGTTACAGAGGAAGAAATATAATATTTGTTTTAGAAAAATGTACATTGTACTGTATTTAGGCATGTGAACTGGTCTAATTAGAAACGGAATTGGAAATAATTTATGCATGTTAAGAGAGGTGTAACTCAAGGGTATCTTGGATATTTCTTACGTACAAACTTTATCTGTTTAATGAGTACTTTGAGTGAATTTATTGTCCACGATACTTATGTATGAAATTGAATAAATTGTGCTGAGTGACTGCGTCTATTTTCACTACTGAAATGTACTGCATAACCTTTGAGAGAATTTCTTGAGAATAAAGATTCTTCATTAAGTAACCTCAAGTTGCAAGTGTATCAGTACGTTTCTTTAGAGGTTTTTCGGTTGTTCAGGTTGGCTTTTTCGGTTTTTGAAAGTAATTGTAGTACATTTGATGGCAAAGTTTTGATAGGGATAGGAATTTTATGGAGACTTTCTCTTTTCTTGGTTTGATGCATACTCTTTTATTATCTCAGGTATTATTAATCATCTGCTCTAAGGCGATACTATGTTGATACGGAGTGGGTTGGATTTATGAGAATGATTTCTAACACTCATTAAAAAACCATGCGTTTTAGTAGAATTGAGCTTGATCTTAACTAAGGTCTAAATTTGTGACAAATTTTGGCATGTTAAGCCTTAATTTAATTTGGGTCGGCATTTTAAGTTTGGCTTAGAAATGTTTGGGATTTAAAAATGAGCATTGAATGTTAATTTTCCTGCTAACTACTCCTTTTTTTAAATCGTTTGGCTTTCTTCTATCTACAATTATTGTTTTTATACATCTTTCCGAGTTTTGGGAGTTTAGCTCCGCGGAATGTGTAGTTTAGATCGCTCAATATAGCGACAACCCAAGGCAGAATTTGTAGTCATGTCATGTCTACATTTCCAATAGATTATCTAGAATTAAAGTAAAATAAAGGGCCATTAATGCATTTCCAGGATACTACTTTTCTAGGGTCACCCTACTGGATTCCTTGGTCACATCGATGGCCTTCTCTCGTCTCTTACTTTAGTTTTGCAACTTTAGCGACAGTACAGATATTTCTTAAAAGGCTCTTGCTCATCGATTTACTTCAAACTGAATTGTTAACATTACAATTAAGGTGTAAGGACAAGAATGGATGGTCTCAAAAGGATCAATTTCCTATTATTTAATTTTCCGAAAATCCTGATAGATATTTCCTTTGTTTATTGGTTAATTGGTTCTTCCGTATTTTATAGTGTCTTTGTTGGAGCAATTGGCAAGAATAAAAGCTATAAAAAGATTTTACAAAGTAGTAATTTATGATAGTTATCATTTATCAAATGCACTTTTTTTGCATCGCTAACCCTACTTTAATTTAATCTTTGCCCTTAACCCATTTTGAACTCTTTTTTTGGTTTATTTTTACAGAATTTAAAATGGGAAAGTCAAGGTTGGGAAATCCAGTCCTGAAATATAAAGGATATCGTTACTGTGTACAGCACACCGGTCGGAGAACCCAGCGATGGCAATGTACCCGTGTATGTGCACCTCGGGGTTACTGCCATGCTGGTCTAACAACAACCCTGAACTTGGATAAGTTGGCTATTTTAAAAGTCTCGGGAAAGCACTCTCACGAGCCCCAGGATTTGGTTGAAGATGCTGAGAACTCTTTATTGGTCAGCGAGTGTGATACCTTGACCAGCCCTTTCTTCCGTGACACTACGGCTTAGTGGCCGATTAAAATGCATGTTTGATCTGTCAAAAACAGACAAAACTGTAATGTATCGAGGAAAATTGTATTGTTTTTCATTCAGTTTTTTATTAATTTGTAAATTTTTCAGTATCCTTAAGGCTGAATCATGTAAAACGTCTAAAAATAAAAACACTAAAACAATGTCCTTAATTTAATGCCGCAACTCAGTCCATGCTTTTCGGGCTGGATGGAATCATATCTTCTATTACCGAACCTTAAGTGCTCACGAAATGTAAAATCCTATGGAAAAGTGACAGTTTTTACCGATGTGTCTGAAATTTCTACAAGGTTCACGTCATATCATATGCCGTGTTCAACTTTGCCCGTCAATTAAGTATGATTTCACTTTTAAAGGGTTAGGATCCGTTGATGCTGGACTAGTTTATCAAATGAATCTGAAATGACCACAGTTCAAATTATGATAGGTTGATCTTCTAAACATAATTTAACTCTTTCCTTCTCGCTTATCCATTAATTAAAGCTTTTTAATTTAACAACCGTTTTCCCAAGTTTCTAAATTTACTTATATTAGAAGTTTCGGCTTTATTATTTATTAGAAGTTTCGTGTTGCAATATTCTGCTAAATTGGTAAATGAAGCGTATGTATAGAATTGTCTGCCGAATATGGTTAGTTTCGCTCGCATTAATCTAATAATGAGAGATGAATCTTCAAATTATAATTACACTCTTTCCCTCTCGTTTATCGGTTAACTTATGCTTATTAATTTAACAACGGTCTTCTCCAGGATTCTAAATATATTTGTGTTTTTTGTGTTATTTATAGGACTGAAAATGGGGAAGTCACGTTTCGGAAAACCAGCGTTGGAATATCAAGGATATCGTTATTGTTCAAATAGTCCAACCAAGGGGAAAAATAATACAAAGCGTTGGCAATGTGTCCGCCGCGGAGGAGAAGGACGTGTTGTCTGTCCGGCGAAGTTAACAACAACCGCGGACGGATTGACCGTTTTAGAGGTCATCGGGACGCACAACCATAAACCACTTTATGTCAACCCTTTCCTGAATGAAACTTCTTAATTTGTGATAGTGAAATTTTGGATCGGAAATAAAACTGTATCATTTTTGTGTAATTCGGTTTATTCTAGTTTCACTTATGAAAGGTTTGATCATTAATTGCATGAACAGTTCTTACTGTTTAAGTTGCATCGTATTGATTTGCCGATTATTGTTAGCTTCACTAGAATACAAGATTCTGGATTAACTTTAATAATGATGGATATATCTTCTAACTATAAGGAGAATGACGCTCTTCCCCTCTCGCTTATCGGTTAACTTATGCTTTTTAATTTAACAACGGTCTTGTCCAGGATTCTAAATTTGGTTTTTATGTTTTTTTGGTTATTTATAGGACTGAAAATGGGGAAGTCACGTTTCGGAAATCCCAGTTTTGGAATATAAAGGATACCGTTATTGTTCACGAAATAGCGTAAAGGGAGAAATGAAGCGTTGGGAGTGTGTCCGCCACGGAGGCAGAGGACGTGCTGTCTGTCCGGCGAAGCTAACAACAACCGTGGACGGATTGACCGTTTTAGAGGTCTCCGGGACACACATACATAACCACTTTATTTCAACCCTTTCATAAATGAAACTTCTTAATTTGTGGCCTTAAAATTTTTGTATCGGGAATAAAACTTTCAACCTCAATCTTGTATTATTTTTGTGTAATGCGGTGTACTACTAAAGTTGCATCATATTGATTCATTGCTTAGAGCGGCCTTTAATGGTTTCCATTCTGTTTATTTGTTCAGTACTTGTGACTGTCACTTGAAAATCTTCTAAAAGACTTTTGGACCATTTCGGGTGGAGTCTATTCATCGGCTAAATCTAGATTAGCATGTTGAAATGTTAGAGATGGACAGATGGACTTTAATGCTCTGTAGGAGATATACTCTGTGCGGAGTGCGAATGTGTTGTCCACGTCCCAGTGTATAGCATTCAGATTCGACCGTTGTTGGATTACATGTTTTTTCCTGAGTTTCCCATTCAAAATACAGGATTTGCTTTAAAATAAATGCATCTTCTAACTCTAATTACGCTCTTTCCGCCTCGCTAATCGGATAATTTATGCTTATTAATGTAACAACGGTTTTGTCCATGATTCTAAATATGGCTTTGTGTTTTGTGTTGTTCATAGGATTGAAAATGACGAAGTCACGTTATGGAAATCCAGTTTTGGAATATCAAGGATACCGTTATTGTTCACCAAAGATTAGAAAGGGAGAAATAAAGCGTTGGGAATGTGTCCGACACGGAGGAAGAGGATGTGCTCACTGTCTGGCGAAATTAACAACAACCATGGACGGATTGACCGTTTTAGAGGTCTCCGGGACGCACACACATAAACCACTTTATGTCAATCCTTTCATTAATGAAACTTTTTAATTTTTTATATTGAAATTTTGTATCCGTCCGACATAAAACTGTTAACCTCAATGTTGTATTATTTTTGTGAAATTCGGTTTATTCTGATTTTACTTATCAAAGGTTTGATAATTAATTGCATAAAAAATTCTTACTACTGTTCAAGTTGAATCATATTGATTGCCGATTACTGTTAGTTTCGGTAGCATACAAGATTATGGATTAACGTTAATAATGATATCGACGCTCTTTCCCTCTCGCTTATCCATTATATTATTCTTTTTAATTTAACAGCGGTCTTGTCCAAGATTCTAAATTTGGATTTGTGTTTTTTGGGTCGTTTATAGGATTGAAAATGGCAAAGTCACGTTTTGGAAATCCAGCGTTGGAATATCAAGGATATCGTTATTGTTCAAATGGTCCAACCAAGGGGAAAAATGGTACAAAGCGTTGGCAATGTGTCCGCCACGGAGGACGCGCTAAGTGTCTGGCGAAGCTAACAACAACCGCGGATGGATTGACAGTTTCAATAGTTTCCGGGATGCACACTCACCCACCGGAATATGTTAACCCTTTCCTAAATGAAACTTCATTTTGAATCAGAAATAAACTTTTACTCAAAATCTTGTATTATTTTGGTTTGGGTGTTATCTTATTTTATCTTATGAAACGTTTGAAAAGTTGCATGAAAAATTGTTTTATGCGTCCAAATTGCATTTTATTGGCTCATTGCTTTTTGTTGACACAACTTGAGAAGAGTTTTCCGTTGCCAGTCTTTTAATCAAGAAGATTTGTGATTGAATTATCCGATAGATTTAGACCATTTCGTGTGGAGTCCTTTCATTAGCTAGACCTGGAGCAGTATGAGTAGAATGTTTACTATGTGTCGTGGTGCGTAATGCTATCTGCCTTTCAGTCGTGCAGAATTTGGCTTAGATGGTTGGATTATAGGTTTTTTCATGAGATAACGTAACGTAAAAGAGGGGTAGACCTTTCCTTGTACCCTTTGTTGTCACAACACTGATTTTCCATTGAGCATCGTCGAATAGTTTTTGTTGTTCTGGTCTGGCCAGCTAAGTCCCATCTAATTCAGTCGGATGTACAAATTCTTTGAAAGTGTATGCGAGGGCAGCGCACAGTGACTGACAGTACAGGGGTACAACGTTGTTAAATCATTGCTGTATTTTTCTCAAGCATATCTTGAGGCCTGTGAAGGTTGGACTACGGAATATTACGATTTTTGTTACTTAAAACAACTACAAGTAAATGGTATCCTTGAAGTTTAAAGCTCAGCAATTGCATATCCGGTTCTGGGTACGAAAACACTTTAAAAGTCATTACGTTTTAAAAAAAACTGCGAACTCATTACTTTCATTTGCACGTATTCTGTACGAAAAAACCAACCAAGTAAGGTTCTAAAACATTTTTATTAATTTGATGGTTTGCTTCAGTTTAATTAATTTTGAAACTAACTAAGATACATTTCTTTATGTGGGCTTTTACAGGCCGGTTGTTAACCACCTTGGATGGGTTAGCCGTTTTAAAAGTCTCAGGTACGGACGAATACGAAGCAGGTCATTTTAAGGATGAGAAGGTCAAATCTGAATATGTTTCTATGACCAAAGAGATCTTGATCAACCCTTTCCTTAATGAGAGTCCTACTGAAAAGCGTAAGTAAAACTGCCTAGAGCAACGTTACTTATGGACTATATCTCGTTAGGGAAACGAGCACTTTGGCTTGCTTGGAATTTGGATTAATGAATATGTCTCCGACAACTATGGCTATTTTAGCGTTGGAATTTTGGAAGAAGACTAATTGAATTCCGTTTGATTCGGTTAGGATTGAAAGTCAAAATGAGGACATCGCGTACGGGTAACCCAATTCTGGAATATAATGGATACCGCTACGGTGTGAAGAAAGTTGAAGGAACGCAAAAGACTTGGGGTTGTCGAGGCGAAGGTCTGACTTATCGATGTTACGCCATGATAAGAACAACCCTGGATGGATTGACTGTTTTAGACGTCAAGGGAATGCACATACACCAACCTCTTCCAGCAGACGATACTATTTAATGAAATGGATATTTGTTACTCGTGTTCGAATAATATTGCTAAATAAATAAAATATCTGAGTTACAAAGTTGTATCACAAACAAAAGTCACAGGGTACGGATGGAAATGCTTATTATGATTTCAAAAATAATTTTTAATAAAAGTGCATCTGTGATATGCATGCGGCTTTAATATTTATTCGAAGTAGAAGTTTCGTGTTGCAATATTCTGCTAAACTGGTAAATGAAGCGTACAGGGATAGAATTGTCTGCCGAATATGGTTAGTTTCGCTCGCATTAGTCTAATAATGACAGATGAATCTTCAAATTATAATTACGCTCTTTTCCTCTCGTTTATCTGATAACTTATGCTTATTAATTTAACAACGGTCTTCTCCAGGATTCTAAATTTATTTGTGGTTTTTGGGTTGCTTATAGGACTGGAAATGGGGAAGTCACGTCGCGGAAATCCAGTTTTGGAATATCAAGGATATCGTTATTGTTCACGAAAGAGAGAAATGAAGCGTTGGGAATGTGTCCACCGCGGAGGAGGAGTAGTAGGACGTGCTACCTGTCCGGCGAAGCTAACAACAACCGCGGACAGATTGACCGTTTTAGAGGTCATTGGGACGCACAACCATAAGCCTCTTTATGTCAACCCTTTCATTAATGAAACTTCTTAATTTGTGATAGTGAAATTTTGGATCGGAAATAAAACTGTCAACCTCAATCTTGTATTATTTTTGTGTAATGCGGTTTATTATAGTCTCACTTATCAAAGATTTTATTTTATGATAATTTAATTATAGGAACAATTACTACTACTAAAGTTGCATCATATTGATTCATTGCTTAGAGCCCCTTCGAGGGTTTCCATTCAGTTTAATTGTTTAATACTTGCGACTGACACTTGAAAATCTTCAAAAATACTTTTGGACCATGTCGAGCGGAGTCTATTCATCGGATAAATCTAGATTAGCATGTTGAAATGTTAGAGATGGACAGATGGACTTTAATGCTCTGTAGGAGATATACTCTGTGCGGAGTGCGAATGTGTTGTCCACGTCCCAGTGTATAGCATTCAGATTCGACCGTTGTTGGATTACATGTTTTTTCATGAGTTTCCCATGCAAAATTTAGGATTTGCTATAAAATTAGTGCATCTTCTAACTCTAATTACGCTCTTTCCGCCTCGCTAATCGGATAATTTATGCTTATTAATGTAACAACGGTCTTGTCCAAGATTCTAAATATGGCTTTGTGTTTTGTGTTGTTCATAGGATTGAAAATGACGAAGTCACAATTTGGAAATCCCGTTTTGGAATATGAAGGATACCGTTATTATTCACGAAGGATCCTAAAAGGAGAACTGAAGCGTTGGCAATGTGTCCACTACGGAGGAGGACGTGCTGTCTGTCTGGCGAAGTTAACAACAACCGCGGACGGATTGACCATTTTAGAGGTCTCCGGGACCCATATGCATAAGCCTCTTTATATCAACCCTTTCATTAATGAAACTTCTTAATTTGTGAGATTGAAATTTTGAATCGGAAATAAAACTGGTCGGCGAAACGTTGTTTTTGTGTAATTCGGTTTATTCTTGTTTCACTTATCAAAGGTTTGATAATTAACTGTAGGAACAGTTCTTACTGTTTAAGTTACATTGAATTGATTGCCGATTATTGTTAGTTTCACTAGCATACAAGATTTTGGATTAACTTTAAGAAAGATTGACCCTCTTTCCCTTTCGCTTATCCGTTAACTCATGATTTTTTATTTAACAACGGTCTTGTCCAAGATTCTAAATTTGGCTGTGTTTGTTTGGGTTGTTTATAGGATTGACAATGACAAAGTCACATTATGGGAATCCAGTGCTGGAATATCAAGGATACCCTTATTGTTCAACTGCAGCAAACAAGGTCAGCCAGCAAGGAAAAAAAGCGATGGCAATGTATCCACGGAGGTGGAAGTAAAAAGCAAGTGTACTGTCAGGCCAAACTCACAACAACCATGGATGGATTGATCGTTTTAAATGTCTTTGGGACGCACATACATGAGCCACTTTATACAGGTCATTTGAAGGATGAGAAGGTCAAAGTTCACTATTCTTCTATGACAAACGAGCTTTTGATCAACCCTTTCCTGAATGACAGTCCTACTGATAAGCGTAAGTAATAACTTGACGAGTAAATGACTAGTGTATCGTTGTGCAGCTTGGTTAGTAGGTTGAGAATCAGCTTATTTAGCGTTGACGTTTCTGGAAACTAAATGAATACTGTTTGATTTGGTTAGGATTGAAAATCCAAATGAAGACTTCACGTACGGGAAATCCCATCTTGGAGTATAATGGGTACCGTTACGGTATGAATAAAGTTAATGGAACGTACAAGACTTGGGGGTGTCGAGGCGAAGGTCGAACTCATCGATGTAACGTCAAATTAATAACAACGTTGGATGGATTGACACTTGTAGGCGTCCAGGGAATGCATGTTCACGAACCTGTTGAATGACTGATATTAGAAATACTTTGTCTATGGATATTGAGTAGTCGTGTTTAAAATATGTTGCTTAATAAAAAGAAGAAATATGAAAGAATGTTAGCGTTGACTCATTATTTTTTCGCCGAGTAAACTTTCTTAAGGGATTCGGTTCAGATATAAAAATTGTTACGGTGGTGTTTCTACTGAAATATTGAATATTGAAGTCCATTTTTGGGAAATAGAGGTGACATCCTTCACTAACTAGAACTAGATTGGTTAGAAAATTACTGTATTTATCCACACGAGATTGACTAATAGGCGTTATATTTTACTGTAGAGATTATGTTGGTCTTCCAGCGTTTTAGAATTGGGTTTCGCTTATTGGAATGGGATAATTTTTGATGAGATGGTGTGTGAGTGCAAACCACAAAAATTTACTCTTCTTGAGCTTATGAATTGTCAATTTAGTTTTTGTGGTTCTGACCAGCTTAGTTCCATCTAATCTAGCGGATAAGTCTGTCTAATACTCTGCCGACGATTGTAAGTTTTGCATACAAAGATTCGGGATTTACTTTAATAATGAGAGGTAGATCTTCTAACTCTAATCACACTCTTTCCCTCTCGCTTATCCTTTAATTTATGCAACAGCAGTCTTTTCTAAGATTCTAAATTTGGTTTTGTGTGGTTTATAGGATTGAAAATGGCCAAGTCACAATTTGGAAATCCAGTTTTGGAATATGAAGGATACCGTTATTATTCACTAAGGATATTAAAGGGAGAAATGAAGCGTTGGCAATGTGTCCGCCCAGCAGGAAGAGGAGGACACACTCTCTGTCCGGCGAAGCTAACAACAACCTTGGACGGATTGACCGTTTTAGAGGTCATCGGGACGCACAAGCATAAACCAGCTTATGTCAACCCTTTCCTGAATAAAACTTCTTAATTTGTGACATTGAAATATTGTATCGGAAATAAAACTGTTACACGAAACGTTGCATTATTTTTGTGTACCCTAAATCCTCGCCCAGATACCACGGTTTACATACTTAAAAAATATGTTTTGAAGCACATTTAACATGGGAGAGATATCCCTATTAACATGTAAAGGATAGGCTTGCGGCATAATTAACGAAGGCGGCTTATGGACCGGATTTAGGGTAATTCGGTTTACTCATGTTTCACTTATCAGAGGGTTGATCATTAATTGCATGAACAGTTCCTACTGTTTAAGTTGCATCGTATTGATTGCTGATTACTGTTAGTTTCGCTAGCATACAAGATTCTGGATAAACTTTAAGAATGATATTTTCGAACTCTAATGGCCCTCTTTCCCTCTCGCTTATCGGTTAACTTATGCTTATTTATGCAACAAGAACAACAATCTTGTCCAAGATTCTAAATTTGGCTTTGTTTTTTGGGTTGTTAATAGGATTGAAATTGACGAAGTCATGTTATGGGAATCCAGCGGTGGAGTATCAAGGATACCGTTATTGTTCAAGTGGTGCAACTGCGGGCAAACAGGATAATAAGCGTTGGCAATGTGTCCACTGCGGAGGCAAAAGACGGGCTGTCTGTCCGGCGAAGTTAACAACAACCGTGGACGGATTGACCGTTTTAGAGGTCATCGGGACGCACAACCATAAGCCACTTTATGTCAACCCTTTCCTGAATGAAACTTCTTAATTTGTGATATTGGAGTATTGTATCGGAAATAAAACTGTTATGTACAACCTTGTATTATTTTTGTGTAATTCGGTTTATTCTAGTTTCACTTATCAAAGGTTTGATAATTAACTGTAGAAACAGTTCTTACTGTTTAAGTTACATCGTATTGATTGCCAATTATTGTTAGTTTCGCTAGCATACAAGATTCTGGATTAACGTTAAGAATGATTGACCCTCTTTCCCTCTCGCTTATCTTATCCCTCTTAATTATATTTTTTAATTTAACAACGGTCTTGTCCCAGATTCTAAATTTGGCTGTTTGTTTGGGTTGTTTATAGGATTGACAATGACAAAGTCACGTTATGGGAATCCAGTGTTGGAATATCAAGGATATCGTTATTGTTCAACTACTGCAAACAAGGTTAAGAAGGATAAAAAGCGATGGCAATGTATCCACGGAGGTGGAAGTCAAAAGCAAGTTCACTGTCTGGCCAAACTCACAACAACCATGGACGGATTGACCGTCTTAGATGTCTTCGGGACGCACATACATAAGCCACTTTGTACAGGTCGTTTGGAAGATGAGAAGGTCAAAGTTCACTACTCCTCTATGACTAACGACCTCTTCATCGACCCTGCCCTGAATGACAGTCCTACTGATAAGCGTAAGTCAACCCATGTTGAGTGAGTCGCAAACGCATTTTGGTACAGATTTTTGTTTATTCTCTAAATTAATTTAGCAGTCTTCTACCCAGTTGCTTGGCTAATTTCTAGTGGGCTTGTTTGAGTTTAATTAATTTTCAAAACCATTGAACAATTTCGTTGGTTTGGGATTTTAGGACTGCAAATGGTCTTTGGAAAGTACGGAAGAAAAACGTGCCGCATCCTTGAATATGAGGGACTTCGGTACTACATCAAGCGAACGAATCTGACCACAAAGGAATGGGCATGCATCTATAATGGAAAGGGACGTCATGTTCACTGCAATGGCCGGTTGTTGACGAACCTGGATGGGTCAACTCTTTTAAGAGTCTCAGGGAAACATGTACATGAGGACGCAGGTCATTTGAAGGATGAGAAGGTCAAAGTTCAACATTCTTCTATGACTAAAGAACCCTTGATCAACCCTTTCCTTGATGATCAAAAATAAGACGTGTTAATGACTCTAAACGCCAAGATTTGAATGAAGTAACTCTTTCAGGAAATGCACTTGCAAGAATCTATTCGAAATGATGATATTAATAGTATTTTATTGACATATTTATACTTTATTTATTATTTTATTTATTAAGGAGCCATGAACTCTTGCTTCCATTAGATTGTTAAATAATTCAATTAAGCTGTGTGCTTTAAGTATTATATTCTGTAATGACTGACTCGGTTTTTGATCTTTCATTCTTCAAGTCTCACTGAGGTCCTTCCACGAAGAATTTCTAAGATACCGTATTGTCTCGAACAGAGAGCCGGGCTACTAATTAATTTTTTGGGGGTCAAATTTAACATACAGTTAAAGGGGGCTTATGGACTAATTAAAATTAATAGTAATTAAGAGGTGCCACTATTCGACGAGGGCGTCTATTTGAGAAAATACGGTACGCATTTTTTTCATAGCAACGATTCATAAAGTTACAGCCTCGATCTCTCCGTTTTAGTCACAAATACATATGCAATTTTTATTGTGAGTGAGTAATGTGTATTAAACAAGTTTTTATGGGACTAATTTATCTAATTTTTCTTGTCGATTACTGCTACCTTACTAAATGCAATGTAATGACCTCTGACCTTTTACTGGCACGCCCAAATGGGGGCGGTTTTGCAGTTATTCGTGTTTGCCGTAGGTGTCCCATTCGAGATGTGGTCTGGTCAGCACTAAACCTGCATACTTTCCAACCAAAATATTTCAACCAAACAAATCTTAACCTACGGAATCTAGTAAAAAGCCTCTTGCCTGATTTCTCCTTAACTGTTTTAGATGAGCTTGAACTTACTACTAGCCTAGCCTAAGCCTATGCAAATGCCGGATAACTAAACCAAAGCGGTGACTCTTCCGAACTCTTCTTTGTAGCTCAGTTTTTATGCAATTTCCATGCACTTTCGAAAGCTCAGGTTTTATGCACGTACGTATTTGTATTTGTATTTGTTTTCATAAACTAAATCAATTCTGGGTAACCAACTGCAACTCGTCAAACGTGACTGTATTTGAAGTGGGTGGGACGAAGGGGTTCCCACATTCCTGGAAGTGGCAGAAGGTTTATCGGGAGGGCACAATAAACGACGTGCTTTTACGGTGATGTCGCTTACAGTTTTCAGTTCTAAGCAGGCCCGCTATAATTTTTTGGTAGGTTAACTACTACACCATCATTTTGATTTTTTGGTGCAGGTAATTCTGCCATAATTATTATTAATTAATAAGTATACAATTGAAAATAAAAAAACAATGATGCGTTAAACGAACGAATGTAGCATTTTCAGTTTGTACTATTGAAAGAGCTATACCGAGGGTTTTTTCTGGGCAAGCAAGGAATAGGATGTTATTATATGCAGCATGGTAGTTGGTATAGCTGGTGTTACTTGTGTAAGACTAGTCTTTTTTGTACTAAACATAAACGAGGAATAACAGAAATAAAGGCAATACAATACAATAGAATTATGTGAGGTTATGCATTCAGGAATGACCACTAAGCTGGGATATTTTCGCATTGGCAAGCCGTTATTTGGAATTTTAATTACAGTAATTGATTACACAATAAATTACTTCGAAATGTAAAATGTAATCAATTAACTAAATTATAAAATTACTTTCTCAGAACAATGTATTCAATTATTAAATTACAACTACTCTAGTATTTAGCAAAGCAATCAATTTAAATTATTAATTACTTTATGTGGAATTGATTACAGTAATTGATTGTAATTGTAATCTACTACCCATCTCTGAGCACACTCAATCGGGCTAATGTGTAGTCACGCTGTCTGTCAGCTCGATAACTCGAGAAATAATGACCCCAACCTCTAAAACTTTGCATACTCGATCCAAGGCTAATTTTGAGGTTAGAGTTCGTAATTCAGCGCGATCAGACTACGGAGTGACCCATGGGGGTCAAAATGACCCCCACTGGCATGCAATTTTGAAAAATATTGTTCTTCTACTTTTGCTCTAACGCGCTTAAAAGTAACAAAGAACTGATTATTTTTGGCCACATGCAAAGTTTTAGGTACCCGTGGGGGTCAGATCGACACGTGCGGGTGAAAAATTTCAAGAAAAAATTTCATTACTTTTGTTCAAACGCACGAAAGAACGGCTCATTTTTGGTATAATCCGGAGATTCAGGCACCCATAGTTAGTAATAACAGCTGAAAACATTTGAGTTATAAAAAAGCTTTAGAACTCATGGACAGTAAAGAAATCAACGGAAAGAGGAAGAACAAACGGGGTGTGGGGGCTGCGGCTTTCCACCCTGACGGGTCTTCTAACTGTCTTTTTGGGCCAAACTATTTATATCTT
Source organism: Hydroisotoma schaefferi (assembly GCA_034682405.1). Classification (NCBI taxonomy): domain Eukaryota; kingdom Metazoa; phylum Arthropoda; class Collembola; order Entomobryomorpha; family Isotomidae; genus Hydroisotoma; species Hydroisotoma schaefferi. The sequence continues at coordinate 37,955 of JAQFZX010000882.1, forward strand.
TGTGATTTTGGTGGAAAAGTAGAAAAATATTTTTTAGGCAATTTAGTTATTCAAGTTTGCTAAAGATAAAGTTGGGCAGTTTCAGGTTACGTGCCTGCCTTTTGATTAGAGAATTAGGTAATTTGACGATATTATGTGGAAAGAAAGCTACTCTATCGTTCCACCTTCCACTGTAGCAAAATAAAATTAAAGTTGATCAAAGACATGTAAAATTGTATATTTTCATAAGCGAAAACGACAAACGTAGTCATTAAGATAAAGACATCATTTAACAAACACCAGTTCCCCATTATAATCCACACGTAACCTATGTAGCTTAAATTTGGTATTTTGAAATGGAGGGACAGGAAGGATAGCTACGTAAGACTTTGGATCCATAAACATAAATTATGTAATGAGCAGTAGGCAGTAGCCAAAGAATTAAAACGGCGGATATTGAATTGCAAAAGTGGCAACAACCAATAGTTAGAAGCTGTATAGGCTTTCATTTAATTAGGCGAAGCAATTTCGCACATAAAAATGGGACACGGGCGTTCTTAAATGGAAGGATTAGCCAATAAACTTTAGGATAATCCATATTCCGCTTACTTCTAGCTTGGGTGATGTTTGCAAAGTTCTGCGATGTTGATAGTTTGGAAAGTTATTTCGTTGTGGAAGTTGGGATAGGAGATCGAAGTAGGCTTATTGTGGTTGGATTTTATAGATAAATATTAATACCTAATAAACTTTCAACTCTTATTTACGCTACTTTAGTCAGGACAATTTGGTGTAAATCGTAGCAACTAGTATTACCTTCGGGTGTTTAGTGCACATTTGTAAGAATAAATGGATCATCTCTTTTAAACACACATGCATAAAATTTAAAGGGTATTAGAGAAACTGATTTGAAGGATTAAAAATTAAAAATATTACTAATTTTTAAAATCATGCATCCTGTAGTGCAAGCTTTGATAATTATACTCGTAATAGATAAAGTACACGGTTTCCCCGACCATTCCAATTTACTTTTTAATGATACATTTCTAGAGAAAAGTCAATGTACTTATCATTTATGGCGAAACTCTAACTCCACCAAAGCCCTTGACAGTTTTGAATCCATCCTTCAACAAAACTACAATTACGGACCGTGGACGTTACTCTTCTCCAACGACTCAAATACGACCCTACCTAGCGACTCGTTTTACGAACGATGCTCCATAAATATGCTCGTCTACTCATTTCAGAATAATCAACCATATTGGGATATTCTACCTAGAATTTTGAATACTTCTGAATATCTCCAACGGACCAAGCCTCATAACATCCTCATAGTAATTGTCGTAGATTCTGCTTTCTGGATACCGCCGAACACCCTTAGTCTTGGCTCAAGCATTTTCATCCATCCTATGGCACAACCAACTGTCCAGTTCCCTGCATTCTATATGTGTCCCTGGTGTTTAAAATATTATAATCCAATGTCCCAAGACTTGAGCATCTTAACCTTAAATCATGATTACATCTCTAGGAATAAGAAGCAGGATCTTGTAAAAGTCAATTTATTCACTGATCAACCGTATTATTCGAAGCCAGCCGTCGGAGCTAGGCAAAAGTGCCCTTGGTCCTCCATTCAAGAAATAATAGAGCTAGGGTATTGTCAGAATTTGCATACAGCGTTGGAGATGTTGGGGATAAGATTTAATGTTACCCCCGTTTCACACCCTACCATGAAAACCAAGTACCTTTATGGATCGATCGAGCTAGGTCTTTACTACGTTAATCATATTAGGTCTGAGGTCAATGTAAGGTACTTCTGGGGTACAGGGTCTGCAAGTATGATTTATTGCCGTCGACAAGAAGACTCCAGAATTACAATATCTTTGGGTATTTGGGCCGCCCCTTTTGGTCTGGAGGTTTATGGAGCCCTTCTGATCACATCAATTCTACTGATCATTCTGCACAAACGCTTCAGTGTATTTGACATGTTCCGTCTAATGATTGGACAATCATTTGAAATGTATGGTAAAAAAAGAATGCTCCTTATCCTATCCACCCTCCTGATAGTCACTATTTTGACGAGTAGTTATCAGAGTGTTATCACAAGCGTTTTAGTAGTTCCACCAAAGTACGAGCCGATACCTGATCTACCCGAGTTTTTAAAGCGGAATGGAAAACTTATTGTACGCTGGGCCACTAACTACCAGAAAAATGCATCAATGGATACCGTTAGAGCTGAATTTCTGAGCTACGGTCAGGCAGACAAGTTCGAGAACCGTACTCTGTTTCTTCTTGAGACTGATGAAAACCAGACTTTACGTGAAGACTACCTGGACATATTAAAAGCCAATCCGGAATTGGTTGCATTTCGGCATGTTCATACTACAGAAAATGTAGACCACCTTCTCGATTATCTTCACGTACTTAAGAATTGTTCATCCCAAAAAATACTAGAAGGTTTAGGCTCGTATAAATTTCAATCTATCGTTAAAACTTGGCCAGTTCACTCCGTATTAAATTTAATGAAAACATTTAGTGAAACGGGTCTTCAGCAGTTTTGGTTGCGACAGGAAGTACATTTGAAATTTATACATCTGAATAATATTTCCAGAACCTCCCCCTTCATCCTGGAGGAACTTCGGGTGGAAAATAGGAGGAAGTTTGTCAAACTCTCGGACCTTGTCTCACTTTTTGTAGCTTTTGCCATGCTCGTATGCCTTTCTGTCATAATGTTCATTGCGGAGATCTCAGTAGTCTGGTCGGCATTTCGTACGAAAGTATTACTCATCGGAGGTGAAAAGATGCTTTCGTCCACACTAGGAGTTTTCATAAGAGTTAAAAATAATCTAGAATGGACCAAGATAAAGTTTTTGTCTGTAGTTTCCTATTTACCAAAGTGGTACATGGTTCTTCATAAACGCCTCTTGCACTCCTGCACTTTAGATATCAAGGTTTGTAAAAGAAATGCGCAATAAACTCCTTCCATTCGGATTTTTAATCCTCGGGCAGAATTCAGAAATATAATTTGGATTTTCAATTCCTTATAATTTAATTAGTGACAATTAAATCATAATTCACTTGATAAGAGTTATACGATATTAAATATTCTTGCATACAGAAGCCCTACCTGCAAACTATTAAAATCCAACCTGGAATTGGTTGCAGTTCGGCGTATTAAACTACAGAAAGTTTAGACCACCTTCTCAATGTCCCTCACGTACTTAATAATTGTTCAGCCCAAAAAATACTAAAGGATTTAGGCTCGTATGCATTGCAATCTGTCCTTTACACTTGGCCACTTCATTCCGTAATAAATTTCATCAAAACATTTGGTTAAATGGGTCTTCAGCAGTTCTGGTTGCGACAGGAAGTACATTTGAAATTGGTCAATCTCAAAAATATTTCCAGGACCTCTCCCTTCATCCTGGAGGAACTTCGGGTTGAAAATAGGAGGCGAAGTTTGTCAAACTCTCTGACCTTGTCTCACTTTTTGTAGGTTTTGCAATACTCGTGTATGCCTTTCTGTCATCTCAGCTTTCGGGGTTTTCTCGTTATTTTATGCCATTTATCCCATAATAATAATTGTTAAATTAAATATAATTATTATTATATAAAGTATTTCGGCGACTAGCTGTATTTATTATATGATAACTAATGCACTCTTTGAAAACAAAAGTACATTTGAAATAACAATATTATTCCACCTCTATCATAATTCTGCTAGGCTCGTTTGACACATGTTTTTGTGCTTATGTATCTGTCTAAATAAATAATGGGTAACCATCCTCGTCAAACGTGGCTGTCCTTGTTGGGGGGTGTGACGACCTAGAAATGGGGTTATTTCCTGATTCTACCAAGCCCGATTGGAAGTTGGTCAGGAGGAATCAGTGTTGGAAGAAACTTACTCCATTCTTCCTTATTCCTCGTACCGAAACGTTTGACCTCGGAATTGAATTGAAGCAATTGAAGGCGTCACTCCAGCATTTTAAAGTTAATTAAATCTAAACGAATGCTCAGTTTTACGATGTCTGTAGGTTCGTTTTTGTG
>JAQFZX010000883.1:0-41944 GCA_034682405.1 Hydroisotoma schaefferi
TTACCCCACAAAATTATCATTATTTTATCATTTCGTATTATGATAATTGATAAAGATCCTCTATCTATTTCCTCCTTCACTTATGGCTACAGCTTAGATTAACGAAAAGCATAGTTAATGGGATAAAAAATTTAGTGCGTCTTATCATCCGGGGCGCCTTATCTTAGAAAGGGAAAAAGTTCATGAAAACCGGAAACTGCGCCTTATCATCCGGGGCGCCTTATCATCCGGGATTTACGGTAAGTTCTTATTTAAAATTAATTACAGAAAGGGTAAGTAAGAGATTGTAGATTGACCTGTCATTGTGGAATAGAGCTGTCTCATACAAGATCTGAGTTCCATTTAGCAGAATGATACAGTCAAGCCCTGCAGGTTTTATGGTCACTTTGTTGTCTTTTGTGGTATTTATCAACGTCCCGTGCAAATCTTTGATTCTAGTTTTATTCCATAATTAAGGTTAGATAATAATTGTGTCTGATCAAATGAAAGTCTGCTACAGTATATTCTAGAAACTAAACGGAAAGTTACCCCGGCCCCGAAAAAAACAAGTGGGCATCCTTCCCCTTCCCCGACCCGAATTCAATCTCTCCATTATAAAGAACATATATCAATCGGCCATTTAGCAAGTTGTCTGAATTTAAATTAAAAATATGAGGTTTGCTCCGTCGATCAGTCTCAATCTTCTTAGCAGTTGCTATCCCACTTATCTCCTAAATTACCATTTTATCCCAATAAAGAGAGAAACATGACAAAGTGAATCCTAATGTTGTAGATCATAACATTATCATTAAGAAAACAATGCAATCCTCCTTTACCGTAGCTCTCTCCACCTTAATCTGCTTGATCTTCTCTTCATGAGACTGGGCGAGGAGTTTGGTCTCTCTATCGTTGTCTCTAATCTGGGATTTAATATCGTCTAAAATCATCCTTTTAAATGATTCTGGATCAGTTTCCATGAGGGAATAGTCCAGTTTATCTGACTGAGCGAAGAATTCATTCTTATCAAAGTCTCCCGTTGTGAGCATTCTTTTAAGGCTCTCATTCTCCGATTTTAATTCTCGGCTAAGTTTCATTGTCAGCTCTTCGTTAACCATTGGATATGTTTTGAGCCTTTGGATCTTGTCTCCTGATCAAATCCAACCGTGTAAAGTAATCAAATCTCACAAAAAGACGTTTATTTCTATTAAATAAAAGCTACAAGCCGTGTTTCCATTTACCAAACATCAAACTGGCTAAGGTACTTTCATAACTTGTATCTGCAGGGCCTACCGACACAACCTGATTAAATACGTCAAACAGCAATTAGTAAATGGTTATTGGCTATTTAGCCCATAGATTAATCAACCTTTGACCTTATCTTATTGATATAAAGTTGCATACTGTATTGCATTGCAGGTAAATCAAGCAAAAAAATAAGATTTTGTTTCCTTTTTAGTTCAAAAAGGTAAGTAAGATAGAAAAAACTGTGATTTCATACAACAAAGGTCTTGCTACTCCCAGTCAACCCTCTTTGTAGTAGTTTAGTTAGTATGGATTCCATAAAAGGGATGATTATAACTCGCTTTCCCAAAGCCGCTTCAGCAAGACTATTGACACAAATCCCTAAAGTTTTAATTGGCCCTTGGAGTGGAAATAGTGTACATTCATCATCTGAGGGTTTTGTATGTTGTTGTTGCTGTCGTTGTTTGGTATTATTATTTTTATGATGATGATTATTATGCAGAGGTAAGGCTCTTCGAGGGTTTTCACTGTCAAAAACAGAGAATAAAATACAAACATTAGTAGTTGTGTAGTTTTTAAGTTAGATAAGAAAGTACTAACAAGTTCAGCAGTTTTATGGGTGTTATTTAGCATAAATGTTACTTTTTAGCACGGATAATTATAGCTGTAATCCACACAGATTTATTATAATAAAGCCATTCTTTGAGTAAAGCTTGTATAGTAAAGGTATTGCAATTAATATCAAAATATCACATAAATTTTGCATCGTTATCTCATAAAAAAAGCATTATTAACCTTCCGGGCAGGTCATAAAAGTCAATCAACGCCGACATGGTCATCTCATCTCCTTTGCCATTTCTGTACTTTTGCACTACAGCAAGGCCCAGTATGACCGTTGCTTTATTTCCATCCAACCCTAGACTTGTTGAGAGTAGGGCTCGGTTAAGCATCCCTTCTTCGAACCTTTGCTGCACTTCTTCAGCATTCAGGACCGTTATTGACCTCTGGCCTTCCACTAATTGGGTTTAGGATAAACTTTAGGGAAGTGTTTAAATTCGATCAAAGTCCAATTGCCTCAAGGACATGTAAAAAAACTCAACGGAAGATAATAATTAGAACAAACAAGCTGCATTTCGTGCCTACATATCAAAGAGCTTGTGTTGGAATCGGAAAGGGTGTTATCTTATTAATTAAAATGAAACCGTACTCCCTTATTTGTATAAATGGAAAGGTAATCATTATCTCCTAGAGGGGCTTACGATACGTAATTAATTACTGTGTATGTTTTTTTTGAATTTTTTCAATAATTAGATGATAAAAGGTATTGGCTTTATCACCATTTGTTTCTTACCATAAAATCCCCTTTTGGGATGCTCTCTGATTTTAATCACGTTTCTCAACTTTGTACTACTATTTCCCAAGAGGAGATCTCGGACTTTGTTGTCCTCACTTTGCTCAATTAGGCTTAATCTGATTTCCGTATAGCTCCCTGGTTGCTGGAGACCTTTTTCTTTATCTCGGACACCTTTAAACAGCTCAGTAGCTATTTGGCTTAGCATACCTGTTAGATTAATGAAAAGTTGGGATGGATCAGAATCCTTGTACAACTGGTGAGCCTAATTAGGCATTAATCTATCATTCTCTCCATAATAATAAACACCCAAGCATGGAAAGCTCTATCTAATAGAGAGCTTTTATCTGATCTTGGATTACCTTTACTATTCCCATACCCAAAAAGAAAGGATGATTTCCCTGAGCTTGTTTCTCCATAGGTTAGAACTGTGCTGTTGTAGCCGGCCCATGTATTCTGTACAATTTCTCGGCCAAATGTGTCAAAAGGTTTTTTCTAAACAAATTGAAGCCAAGATGAAGATGTAAAGATTGGGAATATTGACTTTAGAAGTTAGTGAATGATGTAATGGAATTAAGGAATACCTGATCAGCAAACTTAGATGTTTTAGATTCTGAAATTGTATCTTGATCGCTCATCCCATCGGAGCAGTAGGAATGAGTGAATCCGAATGTTTTTGAAGCTGATGGATCCTCTGGATTGGTCAGGTTAATTGTTGTAGGGTCGTCTATGTTTACTATCCGTTTCGACCCTTTTTCAGTTTCTTGTCGATTGTACAGAAGGGAATTGAAAGTTAAGGAAAGTTTCAAAAATGGCAAGTTAATGAATGGTTTATGCATTAATATGTATATTAGCTGCGTGCATTCTGGTGAAAGCAACTTATGCTTTTGTCTGTTACTTTTACATGCAATTTTAAATTCTTATTTTTAGAAATGTGTAAATGTATATGAAAAAGGATATCATAGGTCGAAGACGAACTGCGACTTGAATGGGGTGTCCTTCCAATTCCAGCATGATTTCCAAGTTTACTAGCCCCTTAAGTTTATTTATTAAATAGTTTAGATAGTAAAGTGTGCAATTAAACTTTTCACAAAGAGTTACTGAATTTAAATTTTAAATTGCTTCTCCTGTCTAATTTAATCTGTCTTGGTCAATTTTCTGATCAATTATCTGATTAAATCCACTCACTCAGTCTAGATTTAATTTTTTTATCCCATGTATTTTATGGTAATCAAATGAGTATTACAATTATAGTTGTAACTGCTTACTATAATTTAAATTGAAGATGTATTTGTCGCAGAAATAGATGTAACCTTATATGGATGCATATACTGGAAATTGCCCTAAAAAGACGCAGGTACTGAGTTATTTAGTCTGACTTTTTTGCGATTTCTAATCTCAATCGGATGCGTAACTTTCACCCTACCCAGCTAATAATCTAATACTGGAACCAAAGCCATAGTTAAACTTATCCAGGATCTTGCCTTAGCGTTAAACTTGGGAACAACCGTTCCAAATATCCAAATTGCGAATCCTACCTCCACGCTCCATGCCAAGACCAACTTAGAAAAACACCCTTTTTCATACTTCCATCATCATCTCATTATTATCAATGAACAAACCTCGCATGTCAGCCAAATAAGCTAAGAAAATAAGCTAAACTAACAAGTACTAAAAGTAACTTGTGGCAGGCATTACCTTATTACTAAACCGAAGGTAGAAATATATACATAAAATTGCAAACGAACTTGCTATGCATGTGCTACTTTTTCATATCTTTGACAGGAGTATTAGTAGTTAGTATGTTTATGATGGGATTCGCCATGCGACGTAGTTTCCTTCTTTAATCTCTTAGATTCATCTATTTTATAATTTGCGAATAATAACATTAAAGAAACTGGGTCAATCTGCTGGCAAGCCTTTATCCAAGCGTTTCCATCCATTTCCATTCTATAGAAAATAGCAAAAAGAAGCCGATGACAACTTGGGAAGGCTGGAGCTGCTAATAAGGTAACAGCTATAGAGCTGAGCATTCAACATGCTGGTTCAATTTGACAAATCTCATTTTTATCACTTGGCTTGTAAACTTTATGTATACTAAGCTATAATATTTGCTAAAATCGAAATATTTTCCTACCCCGATTCCGCAAAATTCTATCAGTACGGGAGTTAATATAAAGGGAAAAGCAGTAGTAACTCAGCTTGCTTTCATCGTCTGGAATATTATTTTTTCTAGAACCACTAACCAGCACACATTATTGCAATCATCGGTAAACTCATCATCATCATGCTAATCCTAATGTCTAATCCCATTTTGATGGAACTATGTAAGTCTAGCTTCAGTATTTGCAAAACGAAGACTAGATATTGTACTGATTGATGGGACTCAAAAGGAGATAATATTAAGAGAGAAACATAGTAGTAGTAGTAGTAGTAGTAGTAGCAGTAGCAGTAATAGTAGTAGTAGTAGTATTAGTGCTAGTAGTAGTAATAGTAGTCTAGTAGTAGTAGTAGTAGTATTAGTGCTAGTAGTAGTAATAGTAGTCTAGTAGTAGTAGTAGTAGTAGTAGTAGCAGTAATAGTAGTAGTAGTAGTAGTAGTAGTAGTAGTAGTAGTAGTCATGTAATGAAAAATGTGTACGGTTTGAGGTCAAACGAGCCAGCTCAGGAGAGACATGCATGCAAGTAAAGTATAAAAGACGGATTGATCAAACAACCTGAATTGCAAATCTGACTAATATGTCTTCGTTTTTCTTATTTTTTAGTGCTCTTCTTTCTTGGTTAATCCTGAACATGTCACCAACTACAGACTCACTTAGTCAGACAAGTCATGTCCACATTGTAAAGAAACCCAGGATGTATTTTTATCATTAAATAACAAAGCATTGCATAACTTCATGTTATTTGCTATTTCCGTTTTAAAAATCAATGTAATTAGGCTTTCTCTTTTATAAATGGGAAATGGTGAAAGTTAGTTTAAAATGCTTGAAAAGGAGAAGGTTTGCGACAATTTGCATTATTAACATAGTTATATTTTTAACGAGGTTATATAGATAACATCATCATTTAACTTCTTCATTGCTCATAATATTTGGACTTCAAAAGTAGCTAAATTTATAACATGCACACGTTTTTACAGTTTTTAAAAAAAACCATAACTTCGCAAACCCAATGCTATTGTCACCGGTTGTAGTAAAAACATGAAAGTCCAAGGATAAAAATACCCATCCCTTTCCGTCGTCTCAACATACATTAGCTTTTGTCCCAAGGGAAACGGGATCCGTTTTTTTACGTTTCTCTGTTGAGTTTCCTTTCCTTGTCGGTTTAATTTTATTCACATGAAGGCTGAGGGAACAAGAATGTTCTGATCGGTAACCAACCGACAACTCAATGCGGAGCTTAAGGATAAGGAGTTATCATCAAAAAGCCATAAGAATGCCAAATGCCATCTACAATATTTACACATACGATCCAAATCCAACCATCCAGCAAACATTACATATTTCTGTAGACAACTCCTACAAGTAAATAATCTGAGGTCGAAGGAAGTCAGAAGCGTGTCTTGGTTCCTTTTTCTTGTTCTTCAAGGAAGAGGTAAAAGGAATATAAATCGGGGAACATTTAGCAAATCTACAAATCTGTCAGTAGGACATTTGGAGACACGGAAGAAAGACACACGACGGGGTGAATGAATTTCAAAAATGGGAGTTTATGACATGCAGCTGCTTCCACATTCTATATATCTACAATCGTCGAATGGATTGATGCATTATTATCGTTTTTTTTAATTCGACTAGAAATTAGAAGAATTAAAGGTGGAATTTAACAGTAGAATTGTGCATATCATGGATGGAGATATCTTAGCAATCTTTCTATTAAAATTGATATAAATAAGACCTACAAATTAATTTGTTGGAAATATAACACAGTATTAACATGGTTTTATGATGAATTTCTTTCAATTTGATTTTTTATCGGACAGATTGCAGTCTAGAAATTATTAAGGGGATAAAACGATGATAAAAATAAATATTGACTCCAAGTTGGGTTGAAAGGGTTGTAAATCTTCGTAAAGGAAGTGAAATTAGGCCATTTAAGTCACGTCAATGGGCTAAATTACCCAATCGCTTTGGAATAAATTAGCTCAAAGGTTTTAAAATGTCACGTCTACAAGTTGCTCCAGCCTATGCTCCGATTACTTATGGTGTAATAAAGTTTCAGAATCCATAACAAACACCAGAAGTGAGTAAAAAATACTCTATTTCTATAGAGTCCCACCCACCCAAAGGCTTAACTACTCATCTAAAATGTCATGTAGTCAAACTTAAAGCCATGCGTTGACTATTTTGTAGTTCAAGTATTAGTAATTGAAATCTTTATGGAGAATTCTTTCTTCAAAAAAAAACTCCAAGACAGAAAAAAACTAGCTTCCCTTTTATTCCTTTAGTATTGGATTTTTTTAGGCAGCTCGAATATGCAAAGCATTCCTCTTTCATCCTGAACTATTACACGCGTGAAAGTAAAGTTTGACTTGGAATCTCAAAGAGTAATGTTAATGTTTGGATGTTGACTTATTTCTGCTGAGTTGGTTGGATTTAGATTGCTGAGACTGGTGAATGTCTCCCTGTTTAAGAAAAACTAACTAACTAAACATAATCTCAACTCAACAGTATTGTCGTCCGTCGTCGTCCCTTTAAATCCCTCTCATTTGTAAACATTTACTATTAAACAGTCACAGTATTACCTAGCTGTAGTTGGTAAGTTGACTGTAAAAGCTAAAAATAAGAGTGAAATTCACTAATCCCCCTATTATCCATGGAGAACTCTTAACTGTCTGCATTATCAGCATTTACTAACATTACTTACATTCGCAAGAAGTTATCTTTACTCGCTCTTTTTAAACAGTTATCCAGACCGTCTCAAATCTTACTTTTATAACAATCTTCTTGCACGCTCTTTCTTAGATTTCGTCTAACCCTGTAAACATTAAGCAACCCATGTAAATAGCCTACACTCTCGCACATACATACACCCTGTTACCGGAGAATAAACAGTGAGTCTCTTGTTTGACAACGGAACGAGACCAGGAATGTAAAAAATCGGTGGAAGAAAAAAAACCCTGGAAAAAAACCTCACAAGTCATGTCGAATAAGATGAGGTAAACAACTAGGAAAAATGTTGACTATCAACCAACTATCAAGCTCTTATTAAACAGGAAATAGGACGGATCTATGAAGGAATTCCTTGGGGAAAAAGTTTGACATAAAGTTAGCAAGGAAAGCTCTCGGATTTCAGAATTCTTTCCCCCTGATGAATCAACAACCGGAGAGTAATCATTAGCTCAATCTAGTTTATGTGAGGTTTAACTCCTAGACATTTTTGAATAAGCAATCCCAATCCCCTGAATCCAAACTTGAAGTATATCGTTGACAAAACTGAAGTAAAAAAGTATTTAAAAGAAAGTTACGTTGGTATAAGTAAAATAACTCTGGCTGCATTTGTAAAGTTCGGATCTTGGGGGGTTGAAACATTTAATGATCGTTATGATTTATCTGGTGGGCGAACGAGGAAATACTATTAGGAAATTAAAACCATCATTCATTCACTTATACTAAATAGTATGTTCCTAAATAAATAGAGCACGGGCTACTACTACAATTCTTGGGATTTATTGGGTAACTTTAAACATGGGATTTAATGCGTCTAGAACTCGAAAAAGGGTGCTATTAGAGGGGGCTGTTATTAGGAGATATACGGTATGGTATAATATACATCTGCTGCTATTTCTATCTTTAAGTTCATCTACTCTGCCTCATCCGAGTTTACCTAGTGAAATGCTTAGCAGGCAATTTTGTAATAGTAGCCAATTTCTTTGGTAAAAAAATCCCTCACTAGATTTATGAACCTAGGGATAATAAATAAACCCACAATTAGGCATCGAAAGAGAGAGATGCTTGCTTGCTCGGCTTATTCTTTAGCTAAATGAGTGTGAGGTAAATTTATAGTTGGGAAGAAAACACTCCTGGAAATTTTAAATGTTGCTGTGTTTTCAGTTTTATACGACTTTCCTAGACCTCCGTCGGTACATTTCTCCCGAGTTGTGAACCACCCAGGGATATAATTTACGAGAGGGCTAATTGGAGCTTGGAAATAAAGTTGATAAATGATTAAATAATAATAATAGCATTTAAAAAAGAAATAGCAGGATGAAAGTGAAATAAAAGCTTATGGTGCTTTAATGACCAGGGTAGATGTGGATTGTAGATAGATACATGAAATTATATAGGTTTGTATATATTTTCGCCCTTATTATTAAAAAAATTATGTACACTCTTCATCTGTAGGAGCCAAGCCTAAAAGATTAAAATGTACAAGTACAAATGGCAGACAGAGACAGGAAAACAGTCGAGAATGGCAGTTACATACATTTCGAATAACAAAAGCTCAGAATTAAATAACAATTTAGTCTTTGTTCCTTCTTCGTAGATTAGCCGAGCTAAAATTTAAAACCTAGAACTTAACTGTGGGCTTGCTGTTGCAAAAAACGAGCTGTCAAGACAAAAAAGCTGTCAAATGAATAAGTGTCTATAACTCCTGCCCTCATGGTTTGTTTTACTACTACTAGGTATATTATAATTATTATTGCTATTTAGGCGTAAAAATATTATTTACTTGCCAACCACTAACCAACCAACCTTCAAAGTAACTCTATCCCCCCCGTATACAATTTCATTTTGGTACATGAATAAATTCAGCATATACTCAGCATTGATAAATTTTAGCAAGCATAAACTTCAACATGATCTTCGTGGCCGTCTTGCTTACAATCTTTAAACTTACTCAGCTAAAAAGTAGGATGGGTACGTGTCGAAGCATGATTCTTTCCTATAATCGAATCAACTTTAATCCTGAGTTAATCTTGTATATAATCTGTGTGGTTTGTTTGTTACTCCCTGCCTTATTGCCTAGAACTTCCTGCCTGGCTTGGCTACCACCAACTAAGACTGATTTAAGATGCAAAATCTGTTGAAAGTTCATCAATTATCTACTTTATTCAGTTGGCTGATCTAAATCTGGTTGGAGTTTTTGCACGTTTTACCCTCCCAGTCATATCATCAGTTGTAATAACTCTTTTACTTCATAAATATGTACAAGGCATAGTTAGTATCTGTGGAGTATTTTGTCAGTGTCACTTTCTTTCACCAATGGGTAGCTTTGCATGGCTTGATATTGTATGTATGTAGGTATGGCTATGCATGTTACATTGGCGATTTAATTAATAAACACAAACCAAATCTTGATAAATGTCAACCAGCTCGAGGGGAAAAAATCCCAACCAACCTAACCAGCATCTCTGCCAGTCTCTCACTTACTTCGTCGGATGTTGACAAGCTGGGACAAGGAGTTGATCAGTTTATTGATAGCTTTGCAATTCAATACGTACGTACGACTGATCAGTGGTTATGCTAGCTACATCCCTTAATTTAAAAAAATTAAACTCTGCTGCATAAACAGGTAGAACATAAATCAACTTAAAAATATCTTTCCGAATCTATGAAAGTATATTTTCTCGTACTTACTATATTATTTCTACTGGTTTTCATCATATTTAGATTTCCAATCCCAGTTTATTCTCAAGTATATTCCTATACCGTATCCTTGAAATACTGCCTGGGCTATTACCAAGGTCTGGGGGCTTTTTAGGGCCAACTTTATCAAACAAGTAGGGTTAATGCTATGCAAGATAGTAGATGTTTAAAGGGTCTAGGGGCTACTATTGGAGGCTATTATCATACAGTATCGTAACTACTAAGGATAATCATGAATATTCTTATCAAAGCTCAGCCCCTAGTTAATAGAAACCCTCTGAGTCAGTAGTAGTAGTATAGGTAACAGTAATAATAATAAATCCTGCTGCTGCTGATGCACACACCTTTCTTGCAGTTCCGTACACGTCTCTTTTTAATTTACAATAATATTATTTCCACATGCCTTATTAAAAGGATAAACCCTTTCAGAGACTTTTTCCTATTAGTGTTTATTTTACTATTACCTACTGTTGTCTGTTGTCTGCCTGTCAGTCTGTACTCTGTAGTTAGTACTATGCAGCACTGACTGAAACTGATTGCTTTTTGCTATTCATTCACTCCTTTGATTATGCATGTGTCATCATGAACTAAACTGTGATGTGTCTGCAAGTCTGCATGCATGTAAAAATCTGTACTGTTGTGTAAGTAAATGCCTACTTTGTATAAAGATAAAGATAAGGGACAGATCAAGTGTGAAGAAGCCTTATTCAATATTTTTCTGTGGAAAACAGATGCTCCTTGTTGATGAGGAATGGAAAGTAGAAGAATCACACTTTTGCCATCACAGATAAAAAATCACTGATAAAAAACGCATTTAGCGATGGTTGAATCTCCGCTTGGGAAGATTCAATTTGATCGTAGCTGACAGTAACTACTTTAGGTATTTTATGTAGTTGCATACATCTCTGTCAATTGGCTAATGTAATGTAAGTAACGTCCATATCATGAAGTAGTAAGAACTATCATTGTAGATTGTATAACAGGCAGGTAGGAAAAATTCCTCAGGAAGAGACCTTTCCTGACATTGAATTCGATTATGATAGGAAATCCGAAGTAGTAGTCTTGTCTGCCAGCTTTTAAAGGTATTATAATCATTAATGTGTTTTGACAGGGCTTTTACTCACTATTTAAATAAAGTAAAGCCACTTCTTTGGATAAAGTTGCTAGTTCTTGTTAAAGTAAAGGAAGGAACTATAACAAGGGAAGCAGTCTAGTCTCATTGCTGGAAGATCATCCCAATTTCCCCATCCGTTCTAGGAAAGCAGTCTCCAAAGACTGAAGACAAAGTTTAAGACTTTAGAGTGACTACAACTACAACATGAAATGATTGGGTTGCTGTTTTGTTCCGTTGTTAGTAAAATTCATAAGCCAAAACGCTTGCTGCATATTAAAAACTATAAACTAAATCTTAAGCAGATCTGCTCGGTTGTTTTGTACTAAAGGTTAAGAAGTAGTGAGACGGACTGTGAGTGACTGAGATGAGATCCATTAACAATTTCCCAAGAAGTTTTGCACTCTCGGCAAATCTTTGAGTTAGTTGCTATGTTCTTTCTTAACAAGAAGAGTAGATTGTAGTTGGATGCTGCGTTCACGAGGGCCTAAGTCGTTGAGACGAGAAGCTAGAGATTGGTTCTAGTCAGAAGAGTAGTCCTTCTAATCTTAATACTTCTGCCTGAATGGTCTCTTCATCTTCTCAAGATCCGTTGTCCGTTGTTTTACAGCGTTTACTTTATTACAGACGGATTTTATAGAACTCATAAAAAGATAGGGGATGATGGTGGTTAGGTTGGTCTGGTTTTTCGTGAATGTGGAGATTGATATTTTAGGCGAAATGTGCCAAAGGAAGGAAGTAAGAATTAATACAGAAATGTAATAAAAAAGACTCTGAAACTTAAAAAAAATACTAACTGCAGAAAAAGTTTAATCCTTGGTGAAAATAAACAGTTATTCCTGACTTAAATAAATCATATCCATTAATGACTCTAATGGAAATTCCATAGATAGATCCAGCCAGATTGTCTTACTCAAAAGGTTTGAAGTTTTTAGGCTGGGCAAATGGGAAAAGTGTGCTTGACACTGTTTCACTTTTAATTTTAATGTGTGAATATTGTTTTTAACGACGGGAAAGATATTTTACTGCATATTCCTAGCTCATGATCGTTACTTGTAAAACGCTGCATAACTCCGGCCCTCCTTAGAAGTACAAAATTGAGTGTTTCATGCATGAGTGTTGTTGGGAGATGGATTTCTGCTATTGAAACCCTTCCTGATTATAGCACTTTCTTCTATTAAATGATCCGTGTTCATTATTCGGAGGGACAGAATAAAAGGATAAATATGTCAAGTGGAAGATATTATAATCCATAGTTTTTTAGGTCGGAATTTCACCAAGATTTCACTCCTCCTTGCCTCGTGTTTGCTTGTTGTTTTATGAAGTTTACTGCCTCGACGAGTATCTGGAAGTTCTGTTCCTGTGCAGCCCTCTTTATGGATGAAACCAGGCAATAAGAGATGAACTGTTTGAATATTAAATTGTGAAATATGAGCAAGTATTTAGTGAATAAACTAGCAAAAGCAGAAGCCGTTTTGCCAACCCACCAGCTATCGCTCTGTGCAAAAGCGTGTGTTATCAGATCACCAAGCTGCAAAATGTTTCAAAAACTTGAACTTTCCTCATGCCTGTTGGGTGTTGATTTTAATGCATCATAAAAAGCAGATCAATAGCATAAGTATTATAGTTAGTGAAACGCTGGTAGGTATAAGCCTTCTGGTACATTTCACTTTTAAACTGAGGTTTTGGCCATGTCACTGAATTTGGGTCAGGATTATTATTATTACCAACAAATACGGACCGATTCGTTCATCTTCATTTCTCCTTCTTCCGGAACAAGTTCTTTCTACCGTTTCATCCCATTATTCTCAATCTCCACGTTCCATAGACAAAACAACACCTACTTTACTTAACTAGGTTTCCATTTCATAGCTCGAGATTCTGTGTGAGTGAGGCTACTTTTGTTAGGGAGTTGTAAGCAGGAGTGCTTCAGTTTTGAACATCGTTAAGCAAGATTTGTGAGGTTCGTGTCGGAAGTCTGTAATCAGAACTTTTCATTTGGATGAAAGGGTTGATTGAGGCTTGGGCAGTCCGTTTTATTACTCCTGAAATATTTCAGGAGGTTCTTTATACTTTATTTCGCCACTTTGAGATAAGGATGAGGCATCCGATCCGATTCTATGCCTATCGATATTTTTTTTTTCGTGAGCGAAGAGATCGATAGACGTGCAACTATCCTCTGCAGCAATATGATCGTTTGAGTATGTAAACATGCACGTGTTGAAAAAGGTCTGGAAATCTAGCAGAGAGATCCTTTACGAAGCTTTTCCCAAGATCTTTTAGTAAAGAGTAGTGGAGGTGAGAAAAATGGATGAGGACTAATGAACGGTTGAGACAAAAGTGTTTGGAAAAGTTGATTTTGATTGAAAAGTGATTGAGTTAAAAAGTGGTCTCAAAAGTGATGATAAAATGTATAAGAAACTAATTTGCGCGTTTTGTGTTGTGATCTCCCTGTTCATTATCGTACCCATTTTCTACATCCTGTGGAATCGGGAAAGTGTTCAGGCCTTTCAGGTCAAAGGTCAGAATTACAATCATCAGATTATCATGGTTATCTAAGGTATAAAAGTGTTTAATACAGAAGTATATCTTTACAGGGCCTTTCATCTCAATATTTCAAAAGAATCAGTACAAAAATTCAGTCTACAATCAAATACTTCATGACATCCCGAATTCTCAGTTCATACTCGACTCAACGGGATGGAACGTTAGGCCAAATGCCAGTGAAAAAACTCCCATAAGAAAGTCATTAAGATTAGAGTGCTATGCAAACGTCCCCATCAAATGGGACTATGATGGGATTGGAGTAAGATTTATTTAGATATTGACAACCGTTTACTTACTTTTTGTGGGTTTTTTTTGGCTATAGGTGATTGATTTTTATTCTTGTACTACTACTACACAGGTTGCTATTGTAGATGCTAAGAATTTGAATAAAAGGGAGATCAAGAGCTTTGATGACAGGGATACTTATTGGTTTGAATCTGTACTAGAGTTCTTTACGATTAGTGAGCAGATCACGGGGAAATATGTTTGTAAAGCTATGCATGTACCTGAGCTTGAGGTCTTTGTTGCAGTTTTTGCAAAGGGTGAGTGCAGCAGTAAATCTTGGAAGGATTTGTTTAAAAAGGGTACTTCTTTCTCTGTTTAGTTTAGTATTTATTTTTACTTTTGTCAAGTAGGAGAGCAAGTTTTTTTAACTGATGAAGAAATCCGATCAACCGTCGAACCCGATGAATATATGATAGTTTCATGTCCTTTGACGAGCCCTTCCTCGAGTATTGCTCTTAAGGAAGTCATACAACCGTTGGATGTATGTTTAGCATAAAAGATTGTATTGATTTTGAAGGAGTTTGAAAGATTTATGAAATTGTTGTATTTTTGCAGAGGATTTTGTTAAAGCATGTTGATCCGAA
This sequence comes from Hydroisotoma schaefferi, assembly GCA_034682405.1. Classification (NCBI taxonomy): domain Eukaryota; kingdom Metazoa; phylum Arthropoda; class Collembola; order Entomobryomorpha; family Isotomidae; genus Hydroisotoma; species Hydroisotoma schaefferi. Next base: position 14,688 of record JAQFZX010000883.1, read on the forward strand.
AGGTATAACGTTGTTCGACCCTCTGTTGGGCTTCAAGCTTGTTCCTAATTTATGGGGATCCTACATGTGCGTTGATGAAAGTACAGGACAAACTTCCGGAGTTGTTAGGCTCTACAAACCTCTTAGTATGGAATTAATTTTGTTTGAAATGATATTATTAGTTCGCCTATAAATTAGCCTTACTTGAGGTTGAAATATAAATGATTATTTTAGGATTCGCCGTAAACGGAGATTATGTTACGAGATCCTCAATAAACGTAGCGCAAAACGACACTTCGCTAAAAGTGCTTTGTGAAGCGACAGAAGATGTTACATTGAAATTCATAAACTTTCTGAAATTCAGTAGAAAGCAAGTATATTTTAAAAACGAGTCTTCCTCCTTCCTCTTTACCACAAGGATTAAGCTGAGAACTGAGTGGTTTAGGAATCACTCGGTCGTTCACTGCTTAACCTCTGTTGACAATAGAATCCTAAGGATTTGGGAGTTCGTCAGTGACCGTAAGATTAAAAAAAATGATATAATTACAAATAAAATAATCAGGACTTTCTGACGCTTTTTAAATAATTACTCTCAAATAGAATGGTCTGAGACTCTTTACTTCCGGTTTGAGAACGGAAGCAATGGTAATAGCAAAGGTTACGAATGCTGTCTAGATGACCCTGCATCCACCCCAAAACTCAACCAATCTCCATGTTACACCCAAACTGAATGCGAGTTTAGGAAACAATGCTTACAATCTGTACAACAGAATAAATGCTTAAACTCGGCTTCCAACTTTAAACCCGTTTATGAAGGGAAGAAGCCTGGTTGTGCCTTGGCCAAGGTTGAAGATACTCCTTCAGGCCTTCTCCAATGCTCTTATGCTAATTCTAGTAAAAGTTACATGTACTTTTACAACCAGGGGACTGGATTTCAGAGTAAGTTTAGGGGTAGCAGTAAGCAAACTTAGACGTTATCTTTGAGCCTGAAGTAGCTTTATGTAGTTTCCCTTTCTGTTATGTTAGTTTATGATTTATGGTTATACTTTTATAGACTACACTTCAACGGACTTTCGAAAGAAGAAGGTTCCGGTAGAGTCTATCCTTCGCGTTGTTCAAAGGAAATCCCAAGAAAAACTATCACAAACTGATGAAGTCACATTCGATTGTTATGGGGCCAAGTTTTTTCTTGCCAGTGGGTTTCAATGGGCTCTTAAATCCAGAAATGGAACGCTGGATCATATTTTAAACCAAAGTAAAAAAAAACCACGTCAACGTCATATTCATCATAAAGTGTTTAATGACTCATGACATTGTTAATTTTTTCTAGTCAAATCTGATGAAGAGAGTCCTGAAGAAATACATGAATGGATTCAACTACCTGTCAAGGATGTCGTTTCAAGAACCCTTTTATGCATTGCCCCCCTCATACACTCGCAGTATGAATGGGTAAATGTTACTACGAGGTTTAAGAACGGATGATGATGATAAGCGAGTGTTATCTTTCTTATAGATGGAGAAATAGCCTTCCTGCCGATTAGTCTATAAATACGTGAGAAGCTTCTGTGTTCAGTACAATGTACATTTATAAGTATTGTGTCCGTTTTAGGTAGAGGAAATTTTTATGCTTGGAACGATTACTACTTCCAGATGAAAAGGTGTTATGTATTTCTAACAGAAGTTTATGGGTTGTGCAATGCTTGTATTTAACGAACGGTTTTATATAAAAACTAAATATAAAAATGCAACATTAAATGTTAATTTATAAGTTCAACCGGTTTTTGCACTATTTATTTCAGTGATCTTTGGTTCAAAGGGTTTACATTTCTAGGTAAGGGTTTAGAGTGCTTCTTTGTGAATTTTTAAAAACAAATTACTGCTTCTAGCAAAGTAAATTGGCATGCATAATTGCTAATAATAGTAGTAGAAACAGGCCTGTTCCTGAACATACATTAGTGACTTTGATGAGTCATGTACAGTTAACTATTTATTACAATTCTAGACAACAAATCCTTTAAATCTATGGATGATTTAGTCTAATTTGCAGACGCATTTAACTTACAGCAGAAAGGCATCTTGTAAAATATCCCATCCTGTACGGGCTCTTTCCAGGTTACATTTGAAGGTCACAATTAAACTTATTGCAATTTTTGAGCACTGGAGAAGGCTATAGATGATGACCATTATTATCCCGACTATTTGTTCTCAAAGTAATCTCCATAAAATCACAACGCGTTCACTAAATTGGGCACAGTGTTCAGGTTCACACCGAACTATTATCAGTCTTTATCCATACGCACGCTAGAAGGTATCTCATTAAACTTTAATACATTACAATGGCTATAAGATTTAAATCTTTGAAGTATAGTCCTTTCGCCAAAGTTGAAGAAACTGATAGGGTTTCCCATGCTTTACATTGAGTATGTGGTATCATTTTGTATAAAATATAATTGTTGCATTGATTCCTTTTAATTTTTAATGTCAAAATACGGTAGCTTCCTTCATTGCTTCGACCCACCTACAAAACCGTAAAGATATTTGTTGAAACAAGCTTCCCGTATAAAGTTAAAATTAGATAAAAAAATAATTTTTTTTGTAACTTACTTTTCTGCTACAGAAGGCTTATCAGTTTGAAAATATAATGTTTTCTGACCAGTATGGATGAGTTTGAATACAGCTTCAGAGTCTCCTCCATCCATGCACTAAAAATCCATAATTGATGCGTAATGTTTTTTTTAGATAAGCATTTTAGATAAGTTGAAAATGATTTAAAGTATTTAAAATCCTACCTCATTTTTTTCATAATCTACTTCCCATCCCAAGACTGGAATACTTTTAATCGCTACGATATCTTCAGAAGCAGCGTAGATATAGAGAACACGATCCATCAACACAAACCAACGTTTTTTCCAGGCTTTCCGTTCTCTGCAATGAAGATAACCACTTATCCGTGAGCCGGAATTATTTGCGTGGAGCTACAAGATTAAAAATTCCAGACAAAATATTTTAAAAGGGTTTCCAGTGATATTTTGGATGTTTTTGGTAGAACACTACCTCAAGTCTTGCAGGAACTGTTCTTCGAACCTTTGTCGCACGTTTCGACACATTGGGGGTTACTTTCTTGAATCTCGTTCGAATAATATCTCTAGAGGTTTCTAGCCCATCGGATGTATTTTCTCTAGATTCTTTATCAAAGTCTGTATAATAAAGTAGATAACATTTACTCATAAACTCAGTTAAGTAGTAATCCATTTACTATCTTGAGTTTGCCAACCTTCTAGGAGATATTGGTAGCACTCGTCACAAACCCTTGCAGCATCATTCTTCAAGTATTGGAGAGGGGCTTGGTTGCCGGAACAATGACCACAAACCACTTTCCCACAACATCGACAATGATGTCTTCTAAATGTCACGGTAAACTCTGCGGTACAAATCTGACACATTGTGACACGGGAATCCTGTATCCATACTGGAGCCTGGTAAAATAGAATATCCCTGGAATAATACCCCTGGAAATGAGCCCATGAAAGCAATAATACCCCAGGGGTAATCCCTATTATAGGTACTCAAAGACTTACAATTTTCCCATGCTGAAATCCTATCTCATTGTCCGGAGTTGTACAAGTACGCTTTTTAATATTATCATGAATCGCATCTGTAAGGGCCTTCATCCAAGCCTCCCTTTCCCTCGAAGATCTAAAGTCGAATCATAAAAATGTAGTCTTTAACTTTATATCAGATATTGGAAACGTCTATGTAGTATTATCCTTACTTTGCGACTAGATTAAAGCTGCGAGAGACACTAATTACACTAAATTCATTCGGATAGTCTTCTGAAGCTGTTAAATCCACCCTCATCCCTGCCAAGGGTAGATCATACCTTAGTTTCAAGTCTTTACTTCCACCCGTCCCTGCATTGTACCACATGCACATTAGGCAGTCGTTCATCTAAAAACGAGTAAGACTCTTAGTTAACATCAACTTATTCCATCAATTTATTTCCCTATAGTAATTACAAGCTCACCAAAGCAAAGAATCTTGGTTGCAACTCTTTCCGACAAACTTTCATCAGTTCTCCTTCTTTTAAAAGTTGACGATCAGCCTTCATAATTATTGATCCGGCTAACCTGTTTTGCAGATGCATGAGTTTTTCTGCATTGACCTACAAGATTTAGCAAGAGTTATAAAAAATCATCCTCAAAAACCTGTATATTTACACAAATTTTGCAAATATTTACCTGTAGTTTAATAGCTTCATTAGCATGCTCAGCAACATCCCTCACAATCGCAATGGCTTTAACCGTATCCTCAAAATCGCCACTTCCTTCCCCCAAATGCTTCAAGTAGTCCTCAAGAAGGAGCCGGTACTGAGGCATCCTTTGGACGGGTTTGAGCATATAATGTTTTAAACCCATCATTTGACACTGATTACTCCTTTCAAAATCTTCTAGAGCCTTAGCAAAATCGGGATAGCGTTGACAACATCCGTCAAGATGTTGTGTAGTTTTTTCGAAATTTTTTATATAATGCGCATAAAGTTTTAGAAAGGGCCCCTTCTTCACAATGATGTCCGACAGTTTGGGCGTCTCTCTCCAGTTTTTAATCCTTTCCTCAAGGTCAACTTTAAGCTCTTGGTTGACTCGTTTAAGGTTCGGAAGGCCTGCTAGGATTCCATCAATCTCATGCGGTGGAATTATAGGTTGATGGTGCGAGTCTTCGGCTTCTTTAATTGCTCTAGGAAAGGCTACGGTAAGAAGGTCAAGGACGTTTATAAATGTCTGTTCTGAAGTAAGGATTTCCCGAGCTACATAGAAGATCTTCTTATCTTGGGGGGATAGCTCGGCAAGAATGTCCTCATAAAGGGGTACAGCTACACCCAAAGTATTGACTGAGCACCCTGAACTCATACTTTCACAATCTGGGTCCCGTTCCGCAGTCACATCACCAGCTTCACTTATGCTACTGGCAGAGTATCGATACCGATAACTCGGGGTATCAACCACATCCGGGGAAAACTGGACGGTCGGATGAGAGGATTTCGGGGTTTGTTGAGGAGATCTGTCCATAGCAGTCAAGATTTGTGGGGACATCGGACCGGATATGTTCATGGACTTTAACATTTCCGAGATAGGACGATTTCCGGCAGAAAGAGCTTTATTCTTATCTTTACGGCTCTTAGGGAACGTCCTGTAGTTTCTAGCATTAGCATTATTCGAACTACTCGAGGAAGAGCCTCCTTTACCGAACGAGCTAAAGAACCAGCGTTTCCTAGGTCGGGATGAAAAACCAGACCCAGAAGCTCCCATATCTTCAGTAGAAGAAAAGGGTAAATGGGGGTCGGAACTTTCACCATCTGCTAGAACTCCGGTGGAGAGATCATCTTCGTCCGGCCAGCCAACACGACCATGGTCAGAGTATGTGAACGCACGTTCCCGTAGATTAGCCGCAGATGAGCATGAAGAGTCACAGGGCGAGGAGCTCTCCGCGGAACAATTCCAAGACCTCCTACGGATATGGAGCTCTTCCGAAAGTCCAGGGGACTTCAAGCCCTCTAAAGGTTCGAAATTTGTCAAGGTAGGAGACTCCAAAGCTGTGTCGGAGGATGCTGCCGGAATAGTATTACTTAGCAGTGACCCTGCAGATGCAGAGTCCAAGGATGATTTCTTAGACGTCAAGTCTGCTTCTGAGACACTGAGGAATTCATAATCCTCGGAAATGGTCAATTCCAACCGTTTCCCCTTAAGCTGTGGGGGAGGGGGGCTACTTTTCCCCGACAAGTTAGACAATCTAGAAACTGCAGACTGAATCTTTGCATCTACAGAGAGCAAGATTGAGTCCGGGTCTGTTATTTCTGAACCTCCGTCTGCTAATGAGGATGGAGACTTGTTATAATGACTATCATTACGATTATCACCTTTTCGTTTCTCGTGATATTTATTCTGGGCTAGACTACTTTCCATTATTTTTTCACTTTCAGTTCTACAGCTAACCTCATCAGTTTCCTTATTCGATATGGCCACGGATGATTGGCCTTGATCATTACTGCTTAAACCTCTGGTATCATCAGCGTTTCTAGCAAATGCTAGTATTTTCTGAGGGTGATCTAATTGATCCTCCGTTGCACTTTTGTTTGCATTATTTTTTGTTAGAGAAATTAGCTCTAGTTCTACTGCATTATTGTTAGTTATGGTAGCAGAATCAGTGAGGCTGATGCTACTATCTGCATTTTTATTATAACTACTTTGAGTATGTATTTTGGATTCATTTTCTGTACTAATTATTTGCTGTGCAGATCCCATCGTATTCTCAGGAAGGGTTCGATGGCAAAGCTTGAATAGAAAGGATTCATTTTCAACTAGAACATTTTTGTCATCTTTAATACTAAATGTCTTTTCACTAGACTTATTGGTTATTTGTTCTGGTTTATCTTTATGCTCCGGGGTGGAACTCTCCGTAAGGGAAATAAATGACAGAACGGGTTTCCTATTTACACCAGAAGAGACTACACGATCTTCTATCACGTTTGTAATAGGGATATGCGTTTGGTTATTGTTTTTAACGTCATAAGAATCACTACCAGGATTCACTGGGTTAGAGCGATATTTCCCCAACCAACTGTCGACCACAGCGCTTTCATCAGTTTTAACATTATTTGCATTATTTGATGAACTTTTATCCGGATTAGATACGGTTTGCGGAGGCTTATTGTGACTAGAAATTTCAGATTTAGCTTTAGAAACCACAGAAGTTGGCTGGATGGTCGGTGTTTGCAAAATGTTAACAGTTTGCTCGGTCCGACCGTTCGTATTCCCGATTTGGATTACTAATGATGCAGTATGAATGTCTTGTGGGGCAGACAAAAGACCCTCTGGGGCTAGGGGTTCTGGGTCAAGACAAGGACCATTATTAGGTTCACTTTTGTAAAAGATTGGAGTATATTTTAGAAAGGTTTCTTCAGGATATTGTAGAGTTTCTTGTGACTGTGTCACATTGATAAACTCACGCTTTAACTTCCGGTCCGCCCATTTCCTTTCTTTGTCAATCTCTGCATATATTACGCCAGGTTCCTCCTGAACTGCGGTCATCAATGGGGAAAATACTGCAGGAGGAGATCCTGGTGACGGGGATTCTGTAGTTGGAGACAGAGAGTTTACGGGAGATAGCTTTCTCCTAAGCCTTGGTGGGGGTGGAGGGGGCGTGGTACTGTTGTTGTCGGTCGAGAAGGATATCTTCCTGCCGAAGTTTTGAATCTGCGTAGCTACATGACTTCCCCTGTTCTGCATTAGGGGTTGTGGTGGGGGATGGGGCTGGGATTTTGGCTTGGATGTGAAAAGGTCCAAGGGTAAAAGTCTAGAGAGAGTGTTTGCTTTATTGCTGAAAAATCCCCCAGAAGTAGGGGACGTGGGAGGTATGGCTGAGCGACCTAAACTTGCACTTTTGAATTTAATTTCGGAAAGTGAAGTCGGCCTTTTGTTACTGATAATTGTCTGAGGATGGAAGTTAGGTTGGGCGTTTTTGACTTCGGGGATTGGGATTATTGGGAAGTTGAAAGCTGAAAATGGTCTAGGGGTGTTATTAAAAGTATGGGGACGAGGGCTCAACGGTTCTGAAGGGGAACGGGGGTTATTATTAAACGGAAATCTAATATTACTGCCACTAATGTCTCGTCGTAATACTACAGGCGCTGGTTGGGATTTTGTGGAGGATTCAGGGTCACTGAAAAATCCTCCGTCTGTAATACTGCTTTCGTGATGGTGATGTTTTTGAGCATTGAAATTCGACAAAGGTTGTTCCGATGGAAGGGTATTTCTTGCTTTGTTTGCTAGAATTGCGTTGGCTATTGAGACGCTGTTTCCTCCACGGGGGTAATGTTGAGCAGATTTTTTTGGGGGTGATATTAACGCAGCGTCGGCTGTTGAAGGGGTCCTCGTAGGGCTAGTAAAGGGTTTCTGGAAAGGGGGCTGTGGACCTGGAGAGGTCACGGCATTTGACGGAGGTTTCGGGGGCAAAGCCGGTTTCCCAGGGGAGATTGGAGGTTTTTGTAAGGATGGAAGCTTCGATCCTGTAGACGACTTTTGGTGATTTTTATACTCTTGGGTTTCTGCTGATGAAAAGGGGTGAGAATGTGGAGGTATTTTGGGGGCAGTAGGACTAGGAAATTCACTTTTTGGCTGACCGTTTTGAAAAGTTCTGAAATGTTAAGATTTATGATTTTTTAAAATATTTATGAAAATGCATGGGGTACTACCGGTATTGGATGCATAATTCAATAAGATCGAACCTATTTTCTGGCGATCTTAAAACAAAATCCACTTGAGTTCCAGATGACAGCTTACTTATTCCCGAACAAGGACCGGAAACCCCTATCTTATCTTTCTCAGGTTTAGGCTTAGGTGGAACCAAAGGCCTTGGTGGGGACACGTCTACAAAATAATTGTAACTTTAAGAATACAAACTAACATTCACCTCATTAATACGCACAATGAATGTCAGTTTGCACAGCACAAACTTCCAAAACATTAGACTAAAACATCGCAATAAAACTTAGAACAATGCCTGCCTACCAATGAACTAATTAAACTACTGAGTTTGTAAATATTTTACTAAAACCATAATATATAGTTGCATAATCTAGTTTAGTTGTAAATTAATTAAAGCAGACACCATCGCACTGAATGATCTACGCCCTAAATATTACTGGTTTCTTTTCCGAACTGATTTATTTTACTAAAAACATCGATTCATACATTAGATCGTCACCCATCATATCGTGCATCTGGTTAAGTTATTAATAACTATTACCGCAAAGTTTATTAGTATACAGCAGAGATCGTACTGTAATAATGTGCAGAGAAAGTAATACGCTACAGCATACAGATATTAAAGTGTTAGTTCATGAGTTATTAACACATGAAGGTTAAAGTAAAGCTAACTGAACCATGCAACGCATTGTAAAGCAGATCCTAGCTAATTGTAACTTTAGTTATGCAATGTTACATCAACCAGAGCTGTAATGTACATAATATCAACTATTAAATGAAATAAAATCAATCACAAAAGCTTAAAAAAACATATTAAGGTTCAAGCAATCTAAATCTGTTGGTTTAGGGTACTGAAACTGAAACACTGAATCTGGAGCATTGTTGTTTGAAGTTGTATGAACTTGTGGGGCTTTGAGTGTGCGAAGAAAGCTTTGTAGTTTGTAATGACATTATTATTTAAATAGTAGCATTTATTATAGCAGTTTGTTATTTGAATTTGATAACAATAAATCATTTTAAGAATGCGTTAAGATTATGATTCATTCATTTTGCAGGAAACGGCATAAGAAGTGCAGAGACGTTCGTAAAACTATGTAAATTACTACTCAGTTTCATTCAATAAAACACAGGGATTTTGTAGACATTTTAACTAGAATACTGATTCATTTTAACTGGGCTATGGAAATTGGAATACCCTACAGATCTTAGGGTTTAGGTATGTATTACTCAATTCGGACAGAAAAAGGCTTCCGTTTCCTATACGGTTTTAAGTCATAATTCAAGAATATGACTGGTACCCTTCTTCTGTTTTACAAGATAACTCTAAAACAGACTTACTTGTACTTCCGTTCATTTTACAATCAGAGAGTCTCACCACCCAACCGCAGTCAAGTCAAGGTTTTAAGCCTTTAAGGTGTCATTAAAGATTAGGGCATCTGCTCCTAAAAGCTTCATCCTGATTTTTTTAATTGATCCTTCGTTTGGTCTTGAAACTCAATCTAGAAACCATAAATAGTAGTTATTTATAGCTCCATTTATATTTTAACATTTTTGTACACCAGCATTTCATATTTTTCGTAACTTTTAACATCTTTTTTAGCAAAAATATCCATATTTTTTGCACTTTATGTACTATGTTACTACCAGAAGCGTATAATTGTAGGAATAAAATATTTGAAACATTATGTAGATTTGCGACAAGAAGCACCCAAAACTCAATAAATCTGACTGAATTAAACTACCGTATATACTCGAATAGCGTCCCTCGGACACTAATTAATTTTTATGTTATTCGGGAGTCAAATTTAACATACAATTAAATGAGGCTTATCGGGTTTTAAATGGTAATTAAGGGAGGGACACTATTCGAGAGGGGACACTATTCGAGTATATACGGTATCTCTGTAAATTTGACCCTTGATTTGACATTTTTGACACTTTTGGTGTCACCAATTCTTGAGATAATAAAGAGACATAAATACAGATCCACTCACACTTATCTTCAGAAGGGAAAGCTTTCTAAAAAAATTTCACAACTCGTATACTAACTACTCATACTTGCTTTACAATTTGTACAATTCTACAAATTACATAAGTAATGTCAAAAATCAGTACACCAAATAGTAATGGCCATTGTCCATATTCCCTTGCCAATTTCAAACTTGCTACTGACTGAAATACTTACAGTAACTTTTCTTACTTATCTATAATGAACAAGACTTATATTAGTATTCTCAGTTTACATGTTTCAATAGTTAAATCCCAACTAATCAGTTCCACATTACAATTACAATACAATACAATTGTAGTCCAAGTCCAACTACTGTTGTACAGGGTGTAAACGCAGATGATTCATTTCATACAGAACGCTAATGCTAATAAATACCAGAATAAAATAAAATAACATAAAATATCGACAAGAACCACACAATCCTATGAGACTTTAACATGAAATACAAAAGGCTACCTTACTTTACTTTACTTATTGCATTGCACATCATTTTAAACACCATCCGTTCCATGCACTTGTACTACCAATCTACGACCGTCCAACTACGGTATTTTAGCCTATGTTTTGGCTACAAACAGTACTATCATCTAGTCACAAGTGAATCTTAAAAACCAAGTTACAACTTACAACTTTACTATACTTATGCATGAACTGGTAGTAATAATAAAATCACTGCAGAGAGTATGAGGAGGTCCTACAAACTACAAACCTTACTTTTGAGTAGACGATGATACGAGCTAATGAATAAAAAAACTCGTCTCTTAATCTAAAGGGATGGATCCATACATGCTTGCAGTTATGAATCATCCCATGCATAGATTCCTTAACCATTGGACTTTTAGACTACTAAGAAACTATGATATTGGCTTGAATGAAATGGAAATGCATTAACTCACTTTATATTCATTAATTGTTACACTCTAGCAGAAATATAAATCACATAAGATGAAATGCTAGACGAAGGATGTTTCTTTAGTTAACGCGAGTTAGTCAATAGTTGTGCGAACTAAACTGTTTTTTTTACTCCGTAGATGTTTTTACTCCACGAAGCAATAGGCTGTGTGTAGAAGTTTAAAGAACTTGGGCCAAGGAATGGAAGTGTTGTTTAAAGAGCTTTATGTACTTAGGAGAGGATGTCTTTTGAAATATCATCTTAGGCTTCGGATATCGGATCAAATGCTGGAAAATATGTACAAGAAATGGATGTTTAGACAAAGATCTTTATGGCGATATGATGGCAAGCAGTGGCACTTTACTGCTTGTTATGTACGTACATTAGTTAACGTTCTCTAAGTATAGGATGAAGGTTTGGGATTTTTGGCTGGCTTTCAGTTAAATATAAAAATACTCATTCTCCCGTGTGGTGGATGGCTTTGCATTTTTATAATTGGACATTGCATTGCTAAGCATTTGAAGCCTGAGCTGAGAGTCGAAGTCAGTCACTTAGAATAAATTGTAGGATTGGCATTTGCATATGGATAAAGCAAGACGAAGAAGGTAGATATGATGATCATCATTCCATCCATTCTTACAGAAGCCCGATCTTAATAATACCCGTATGAACTCGGCTTAAAGTTTAAGACAAATGTATTGGTAGATGTTGTTTTTGGAGAGTCTGTATTAAAATAGCGGTAGTTGTTACTGACGGTTCGTTAAAATACTGACAAGTTGCGTTTATAAGGCGAAATTGGGATTTATAGATGATTTTATAGCATGAGACATTGTATGCCTTTCTCGAAATTCATAATGATACCGTGCAGAGCCTGGATTCTAGATTATTGATTATTTTATGTGTTATAAATTCATTCAATGCAGAAAAGGTTTACTCCCTGGTAAAAATGAGTAATATTATTATTGAGATGTGATGTGGCAAGAAGTGAGTACTTTCATTCTTCAACTAATCCTTTAATTAGCATACATTTTACCCTAGCAGTAGCACCATTACACAAATCAATCATGAACTGATGTACAAAAAAAACTCATAAAAGGTAACTAGAGATCAGGATAGCTAATATTAAAGTGATAAAGTTCCCCGGAAAAGATTTCCGATGCAAAGTCTTCAAGAATAACTTCTTCTTGAGAGGGCGATGAAAGACATACAAACGTTGGAACTAGTTCAGATACAGGAATGTCCTGAGATTCTTGCGGTGATGTCGTGTTTTGTATTGAACTTGTACAAGTAGAGTTGGTATTATTGCTAATATTTGTGGTAGTAGATGAATTAAGACATTCGGTAGATGATTGCGAAGATGGTTTTGAAGGATTTTTAACTTTCTTCCTTGCAGCATTAGTTTTAGACTTGGTTTCCAACCTTTTGGCTGCTTTACGAGCGTGATGTTTTGCATGTCCGGCTAGACAGTCTTTTGTCTGGAAATAGAGACAATTATAGGATATGTTTTTATTACAAAGCATTGTAATTTCTTGTAATAATGTAAAGCTAACCAGAATACAAACTATTCCCACAACTTACATAAAATGCTTTACCGCAAAGTTCGCAGGAGAAAGGACGATTTCCCTCATGAATGCGTGTATGACGAACCAACTTATATTTATCTGAAATATTTTAATACTCCGGTTATCTGGCTGTACTGTTTTACTACCGTATATCCTCGAATAGTGGCCCCCCTTAATTATGTTATATTTGCCCCCCAAAAAACTGAAAAAATAATTAGTAGCCCGGGCCGCTAGTCGGGGATATACGGTATGTAACTTTAGTCCCAATCTCAGTAAATTACAATAACTTTAAGCGAAGTTTTAAGTTAGTTTACCTATAAAAGTTTTGGTGCAAAGGCTACATTGAAAGTTTTTATCATTAGCATGGACCTTAAGATGTTTTCGGAGATTTCGGTCAAACTGAAATGAAAAAAGTTGCATGTGTAAAGATTAAAATTTTTTAAAACTTTTCATTGAATTTTTACCTTGAATTTATTTCCACAAATATTGCATTCGAAGTTTTTTTCATCCCTGTGGGACAATAAGTGACGAGCCAAAGCACTGCGACTAGGAGCTCCTGAAGGGCAATTGGGACAAGGGTACTTAAACTTCTTAGCATGAGTTTGTGACCGATGGTTAACCAAAGCTTTGGACGATAGGTAGGTTTTATCACAATCTAGACATTTCCAGGGGTTCGTATCGTTGTGTTTTACCATATGCAAATTCAATGGCCCATTTCCGGTGAAACCTTTATCACAAACTGGGCATCGCACCGGGTAGATTCTATTGTGGATTATTTTATGCATTTTTAACTTAGATTTTGTGATAAATTCCCTGGAGCATTCGCTACATTTGAATTCACGACCTCCTTGGACGTGCTTGTTTTTTATGTGGAAGTTTAGTAATTGCTCTGACTTGAATCCTGAATTTTTAAAATGAATCATACTTTTAACAAAATGTAATTAATAACATTTAACATGTAAAACTAACTCATAAAGCATTATTTATCTGCCTTGCCCAATCCGCAATGCTCGCAGATGAAAGGGGTCTCTCCTTTATGACCTAGAATATGGACATCTAGCTGTCTCCTTGCTTTAAAATGTTTGAAACATACTTCACAGTGATATGGGTAATCCTTTCCTGTGAAAGTATTGAAATAACTTATCAAATAAGCTGAGAAAGTTACTAAAAACTTCCTGAACAATTAATTCCAAGACCAAGGTGAAAGTAAACCTTCATGACATTTCTTCAAGTGTCCTGCAAGTCCGATCTCATCTTTGAATGTGTATCGACATTTGTGACATTTTATCCTCTTTTCTTGCAAATCCTCACATTCTGTGTCAAATTGACTAGTTTTAAAGGCCCAGATCAACTCATCTTTTTCCGTACTTTCTTCCATAGACTTTTGGATAGATGAGCCATCATTATCCGTCGGGGAAGCAGGGAAAGGACTACTAGGCCCTTGGTTTATGTTATCATCTCCTTTTTCAACGCATTGTTCTCCACTATCCGCAATATTATAATTTATCAGACTGCATAAAAATCTGTATAAGCCCCTTTTTTAACAATAAATTTGGCAATTCCTAACTTACTTCAATTGAGGATGTACAACTGAGGTATTTGCAATAATACTTTCCTCAGTCTCGTAATTATTTAAAAATTGATCCTGTAAGTTGATGGTTTCATACTCTAGAGAAGTAGTTAAATTGTCAACCCCATTCCTCCAAAACTCCTGACCATTTACTAACCCTCCGGAGGATGGACAATAATAATGATTTTGAAGTTGAGTAGTTTCTTCAGAAGATTCTAAATAAAATGAAATATTTTTGGACACGATTTCCTAAAGCGATTTCATATAGAAAGCTACATTTAAAAAAAATACCATTCAATTGTAAGAATCTTAGTCGAAACATTTGTTCGGGTTCATCATAATTATTTATGGAAATACCATTTTTATACCCAAGGGATTGATGGATAGTTTGGCCAATTTTACTTTCAATATCTTCTTTAACTTTCTTTAAATCCTTTTGTAAACTTTCTAATTGTATTAAAATTCGGTTTAACATTTTGTACTGATTGAGACAGTTTCTGCAAGAGTAGCGTATTTTCCCTTCCTTATCTTGCAAAACTTCTGGGCTTAGTTTCCACAAGGAACTTATCAATTGGACTATATCTATGGGATTTGATGATGGGATTTCGCTTTCTGTATTTTTTTTCCTTCCAATTCGACTTATTTTTTTCCCTTTACTATTGCAAGTAAAACAGTAATTGTATAATGTCGAGGGTAGGGGTAGTTCATTACTGTTTCTGACAGCTTCTTCATTATCCGTTATTCCAATCGATGAAGTTTCATGACTTTGAGGAAATAATGTTTCCATATTTTTACAAGTTTTTTTTTTAAAAAAAGTTCCTTTAATGTTAAGTTACTTGTTTTTAGGAAAGTGAGTTTATATTTTTATAAATTGGTTCTTTGGCTGTGTTTTATTTTGTTGAGTTTACTTAATGTTATAAGCTGTGAAAGACGGAAATGATGGGAGTTTATGTTGGATTTCTTGTTATGCAACACATGCTTTTAGCCCTGTTGAATAAGAAGTGTTGGATACGGTCTGTAAACTATAAAACTCATCTACCTAGCCCCAAAAGGCTTGAGGATTTTTTTTCGCAAGGCAAGGTATCGATGATTCGTACGAAGGCAAGGATAGGATAGGAATGGATGACTATTTTTATCATGTATTTATCAGAAGAATAAATAAAATAACCTACTACATCCATTGGTTTTGGCACCTGGGGATTTTATGAAAGCTTTTTATGAAAGCTAAGCTTGTAGTTTGTACTTGTAGTCCCCCTTTTTGAACTTAACTATCCCATAGTGGAGGTCGATCAATCGATCTGGAGATATTTATGAAACTTACTAAGCTTTTAGTTTTAAGCTGTGGCTCATAAATCATGAAATAAACCCAACAATAAAAAATATTTGCTTGTCATAATTTAAGTCAACCTTTGTGCCTTATTTTAGCTCACACGAAACTAAAACAGTGGAGCAAATAAAGGTTGACTGCAGTCGTTGATTTTATTTTGTCTCAATTACTAACTACACATGCATAAAATGCAGTCATCCAAGAAGCTATACATATTATGAATGACATTGATTGGATTAGCATATAAATCTAATCCAGATGTACTCTTCTGCAGAGATTATGTTAGTAATAATAATAATTTAAAAAAGGGTACCGTATTTCCCGTTTTAATTCCTCCCCCGGAATAATTCCCCCTCCGGTTTAATTCCCCCTAACTTTCCATGTTATCAGTCCTATCTTGTCCATGGGAATAGAATTTATAATTTTCCCTTTGAAGTAATAAAGCCACAGGGTAATTATAACAGAAAATACGGTATATTAAATATGCATGCCATGATCCATTCTCCGAAACATGACTGACATTGTGTGATCGTTGCCTACAAATCAAAACGGTTAACCAACCCACGCTGCCTTCACCTACTAAGGACGAGGATGGGAAGTGCAGCAGTTGACTTTCAAATTGTCTGTACTACATAAACTACGGTCAAATCCCTTTTCAAAAGTATATGATTTTGATAGATTATATTATATTAAGATTAACCAGCCATAAGTGCTACATCATCCTTGCCGGAGTGGATATGCATTGCATGGATGAAGCAAAATATGTAGGAGATGACATTTCAATTCAACAATGATGCCTATAAAAACATTCGTAACAATGGAAAGACTTTGTCAGAGTTTAGGAACTCGTTTAGAGGATCTTTCTCTTCGTCACATCCGATTAAGGCTTAGATTAAAGGGGGTTTTGGTGGATTATTTTGGCCAGGATTGGAAAGAAGACTACAAATGTTTCAAAAACTTGGAATACTTCTTTATTTTTTAGCTATTGGAAAAGGTATGAATTCTGAATTTTTTGGGAATACTCGAAACGGAGTTTTTGTCCGGTTGACGCTTCGTATTCCAGCGTAATGAAGGGTTCTCGGTGTTCTGCAGTTGCATAACCGTATTTTTTATGGGGTTTTAATCAACCGTTTTTGACATAATTTCCAGCTTTAGAATGTCAAAAAGAGGGAAGCATCATGCCAAACTTGATGAGCTGCGACTCATACCTTATCTGTCTTCACGGTGAGGAAAAAGTGGTTCCTTGCCCGAATGGATTGCAATTTAACAAGGATAAAAGTATATGCGACTGGCCAGCTAACGCTGGTTGTGGTGAAGGGTCTATAAGCGTTAATGAAACCTCCACAACACCCGGACCACCACCTCCTCATGGTTAATAATTTTATAAATTATTAAAACGCTATGCATAACATATATTGAAGGTAGAGTTAAATTCAGTTGAATATATAGGACCTTCACCCAGATTTGGTCCATATTTCGACGTCATGATCAAGGGTCCTACACTTTCCCAAGTATATGAAAAAACGGGACAAAAAGACTTCACCCTAGCCTTCGTTCTGGGAAGTTCTTCGGGGTGTGACCCTAAGTGGGGGGCTGAGAAAGATCTCGACGATCCCTCAATTTTGAAAGAGATCCAAAAGGTACAAGCTAAAGGAGGACAAATGATCATCGCTTTAGGTGGAGCGATAGGACCTTATCTAGAGCATAGTTGTACCACCGTGGATTCTTTGGCTAGTGCTTACATCAAAATCTTGGATGTGGTTAAAACCAATCATTTGGATATTGATGTAGAGGCCCCGATAAACACAGATATGGTTAACAAAGCTCTAGCAAAGGTACAAAAGGAACGGCCCGGAACTACTGTGAGTTACACCCTAATGGTCCAAGGGGAAGACTATGGGATTACTCCAGAACTTGGAGTGAAAGTACTCCAAAGTGCTAAGGAAAATGGGGTCCATGTCGATGTAAGATTGCTAAAAGTACCCTAAAGGTCCGTCCGATATGCCGCCCTCGTTAATTATGCCGCAATCCTATCCTTTACATGTTAAAAGGGGTTTCTCTCCCATGTTAAACATGCTTCAAAAAATTTTTTCTTCATATATAAGCCGCGGCATATCGGACGGACTTTAGGGTACGACAAAGAGATGCTTTCATGCAACGCTTTCTGTAACAGTTTGGCTATTTAATTAACAGGTAGTTAACCCAATGACTATGGAGTTTGGTGGACCAAGTTCTGACTACGGTGATCAAATAATAGGAGCTGCAAAGTCAACTTTAAAACAAATGCGAACGATTTGGCCAGAAAAGTCCCAAGGAGAACTTCGCAGAATGCTCGGAGTCACTCCGATGTTGGGACAGAACTTTAATAGGAAAGTTTTTGATACAAAACACGCAAGGAAGTTGGTGGAATGGGCGAATAATAATCACATTGGATTCTTGGGATTTTGGTCAATCGGTAGAGATAATGGGGGATGTGCCGGGGGTGGAGCCCCTTCAGCCTTTTGTAGTGGAACTAGCCAGTCTGAATATGAATTTACTAAGATTTTTCAGGATTTTAAAGAATAAATTTTAAGTTTGGGAAAAAAACGACAGATCAAAATGGGTATATTTCACCTATTTAAATTCCAAATGCATTTTTAACCTTTCGGGTCTGTTAATTGTAGTTAAATTACTAAAATGTCATTTCGGTCGGTGGGCAAAAAAATATAATTAAAATGCAATCTCATAATACGAAATACTTGGGAAATAAAGAAGTATAAAAGATGAAATTACATAATCAATAGTATAGATCCCTTCCAAAAGGGAACTATTAATTGGGCGTTTTAGTCAATAAATTGTTCCCAAACCCAAATGGGTCCAAAAATTTTCAAGTCTGTTTTTCAAAACTAAAAGTAATAAATTTCTGAAATTGTAATATGTAACTAAATTTGCGTTATTTTATGAGAAAAATTCTATGAAAAAAACTTTTACTCTGTCGCTTATAATTTAAAAAAAAAATAATAATAAATTTAAACCCTGAAAAATGAAGCTAATTCATAAAAAGGCTTCCAAGAACGGTCCGTTTGTTTTGATATTTCACAATGAATAAATGTCACATGACATTTTTCTGGCGCCTGGGACAGCCTTTTTAAAAATGACAACAAATTGATTGATTAATTCTGGACTAAAAAATATATATCCTACTTTACTTCTGCATTTTGCTCGTAAATGGAAGATTTCGAAACGTAATTTGTCAAATTTTGGGTTTAATTTTGTATCTAAATTGTGTAAAAACGTGAGGAAGAATATGGGGTCGGATATAAACCTTTAGCTTTACATTTTATTTTGGTCAAATGGAATTGGAGATTAAACAGGAATACGTCGATAGGTATTTTAAACACAAATAATTCGGGCATTCTTTGGAAGATTAGATTCATTAATTGTTCAATTTTTAACAGACCGTCTCCAGCGTCATTAAGTGGATTCGTACAAGAACCAGAAGGGAGTAACGGCGTTGGCGGAGATCACAGAAGTTTCGAAACCGTACGCGTTACAGCGACAGACGCTGCAGACGCTGGTAAAAGTAAAGAAATTGCGAGGAACGCTGAATTATCGGCACAAGTCAGAGCAGAAGATGTAGAATGCTTTGCGTTGATACCAAAAACGGAATCCGGGAATGAAGGTTCTTCTGGCGACAGTGACACTTTTGACGGTGACGAGGAAGGCCAAAGTGAGGCAACTGAGGATAACCTCGAAGTGAAGGATGATGAGGAGGAGGTTCTGACCCGGACAGGTCCAGCAACTCGTAGGTCAACTCGTGGGAAAGAGGGAGCTCTAGCAGTTCAGGAGCCGCAGCGCTGTTTGAAAGTGAAACGGGAGATTAAGAGGCATGATGGGTCGATTTTATGTCTGATTTGTAACGGTAAATCAAAACGTTGGGCGAAAAAGTGGGATAAAGGTGTCCATTTGTTAGAATCCTTTTGTAAGGTTCTAGAGCTACCGAGTAACAAACCGGTTAAAGATGAGGTTAAGAGGAGTTGCTACTGTTTTGTTTGTCAGAGACGTGTAATAGAATTGGTTCATTCGGCTGAAGAGGTTGAGAGGCTGCAGAATCGGATTGTGGAGATCAAGTCTGAGATTAAATGTACAATGGAGAAATGTTTAGAAGTTCCAAAGGGCAAGACAAATTCGAATTCAGGGCGATGGAAGGCTGGTTCGCTTAGGAAAACAATCATTGATGGTAACTAAAAATAAAATGTAGCCTTCAAGTTGAGTCGTTTCGGTATCGGTACAGTTCAATAATTATCTGTTTTTAAATTTAGGAATCAAGAAAGCAAAGTTGAAGAAGAGTGCAGCTTTTCAAAGAATGGATTCCGACAGTGATACGGATGAAAACTTGGTTCCGGTTCAAGCTCAATCTTCCTTTCACGACGTTAACTATGGCGAACCCAGCAAAGCAGAAAATCTTAGTGATATCGATGAATTGGACTCTCCTGAGGAATTTGAGGCAGGTGAAAATAGCGACTTTGAGCCTCAAATGCTATCTAAATCTAAAGCCCGTATGTCAAGAACACGCCGGAAATCCATAGATCCTAGGGACGTTTTAGAAGTTAAGTTAGAAGCGCACAGCTCAGTTGACAATTCTACAAGTCCAACTAAACCAAAGAAGAAGTATGTACCAAAATCGGAGGAAGAGAAACCAGTAAAATGTGATTTATGTCATAGAAGATTTGAAGATGAAGTTAGGAGGAACGCTCATGTAAAACGAAGTCATGAAGGTAATTCGAAAGGTTTAGTTAGATGAGCCTGTAAAAGAGCTTAGGTTTTATTATTCGGATTATTTTCTTTATAGGTCTCAAAAGAAGCTACTGCTGTGACTTTGACGGATGTACCAAAAGTTTTAAAGCGTTAGGCACCCTGAAAACGCACCAACTTACCCATACCGGAGAAACCCCTTTTATGTGCGAGTTGTGTGGAAAAGGTTTCAAACAAAGGCCCTTATTACTAAGTCATCAACAAAACAAGCATCGTCCGGAATCTCGGAAGTTTAAGTGTGACTATGACCAGTGTGACCGTGCGTTTACCTCAATGGTTAGATTGCATCTTTAAATGTGGTATATACTTCTAATTACAAAATAACTAAACCACACATGCTTTTTATAGGTCCGGTTAACCATTCACAAGACGACGCATACCAAAAAGTATCCATTTATTTGTGAAATCTGTGGTTCGTTCAATTATTATTTTTAATGGTATTAGAGCAATACTACAAGTCTTTGCTTTTATTCATCGAATTCTATTATATTTATTTAGCAAAAGGATTCACATCCTACAGCAATCTCCGTCAGCATAGTAGAGTTAAACATTCTGAGGAAAATCCGTACACTTGTGATTTTGAGAACTGTGGAAAGCATTTTTGTTCTAAGGTTTGTTTTTATCATACTGAATGAACTGTAATGCAGATTCATTATTGAGATGAGTGTACGAAAAGATTTTGATTGATTTTTATGTACAGGTTTCTTTGATTGAGCACAAATTTATCCACACCAAAGATTATCCACTAAGTTGCTCAGAATGTGGACTGGGTCAGTAAAAAGTTATCATCTAAATAGTCTAAAAGCATGATCGGTTAAAATTATTTTAAATGTTTGAATAGGGTTTACTGCTGAAAGTAGACTAAACAAACATATGAAAAGAAAGCATTCGAAAAGCACTGTTTTCGAGTGTGATATTTGTCAGAAGACCTTTTACTACAAGGAATCAATCAAGAAACATAAAATGTCCCATACAGGAGAAAGACCTCATATTTGTGACACCTGCGGCAAAAGGTAGAACAAGTTATTAAAACCACAAACCCTTTATATATTCTTCGAAGTCACCGTACCGTACAATTTGTTAATTTTGTCATGTTATAGTTTTGTTGACCGATACAAATTGAAAAGACATCAGTTGATTCACAGTGGAGAAAGGCTGTTCGCCTGTGACCTTTGTCACAAGACATTCTACGTAAGTTAAGGTTAAAGTAAACATTTGATGAAATGAATACTTAGTTTTACAGTCTGAAATAACCTAAACTTGTCATTTTCTTAGACCAAAGATTATCTAAAGACACACATGTCTTCACACCATAACGCAAGCAGAAATGGGGCTGAGAAGGTGGATAAAAAAGCATCTGAGCCTAAAGCAACCAACACGCAAGGAGTAGGAAGGTCCAAGACGAAAAGACAGGCATCTCCTACTTCGTCAACGGAAAATACAAGTGACGAGAATAGTCGTCAACCTACTCCACCAAATGACCGTTCATCTATGATCAATGTCAACAGCAATTTAGAAATGACATCTCAAATGTATGATCAGATTTACAACGCAGAAGGAGTCCTACCGGCACGGGCACCCCTTAATCAACCACAACCCGTGTTCCCACACCCTCCTGAACCGTTCAATTTGTATGGTCATTCCTTTAATATGCAAAGATAACAACTTAGCCTAATGATATTAGGGAAAGTATTTTATAAAGCACCCAGCTTTACTTAAGAAACGTTTTGTAATTTCATTTATTTAACGCAGATTTACTGCAATATATTTAAATGGTTTTTGAATAATAATAACGATGACTTTGACTGAACAATCTTAGGTTTAAATATGGAAAATAAATACCACCTACCCTAGCTTGGCTTTTCATGATGCCAGATAGACAAAGATAAACCCTAATGCATTCAATATTCTGAAGTCTCGCCGTCTATGCATGTTATCGTCGGACTTCGATAAGCTCGTCTTCAACCTGTCTCGTCCTTAAACTAGATTACCGAGGCCGAGGCCGTACGGCCTGCCGGATAAGAGTACGGCACGGCCCTTTTTACTCAAAAATAAGTAGGGATGTGGTTTTCATGGATAGTTTAACTTATTCATATATTACGCATATTTCCGGAAAATACTCCCCCGGGGGAGTTAATTTTCAAAGCAAAAATTGAAAAAACTTTTAACATGTGAAAGATAGAGCGAGTTTTAATTTTTAACATGAAAAGGATAGGGAGATTTTTTCGAGGGGGGAGTATAATTTCGGGAATTACGGTAGTGGTTATTTAATCCTAATATTTAAATAGCTAAAGAGCACACTTTAGCCTTGAAAAGGCAGTTTTAAAATCGGTCTAGAACTTACCTTAAAACTTGGCAATAGTCCACGGCGATCAAGTAATGATGTTTCAAAGTATCTTTAACATGACAGAGATATCCTTATATAACATGGGAAAGATAGCATGCGGCTTACTTAACGCGGGCGGCCTACTTTCAAGGTTTTAGGGTAATAAAGTTTTAGAAGGATCCAAGAAGGGTTAGAAAGTAAAAAAAGAAGCTTGTCTTTCCTGGATTTCATGATGCCAAAGAAGACAATGAGAAACATGGTTCATTTGGACATTTCCCCCTCCCCTCCGTGCCTACCGTATTTCCCGTTTTAATTCCTCCCCGTAATAATTACCCCCTTCGGTTTAATTCCCCCCTATCCATTTTATAAGTCCTATCTTGTCCATGTTAATAGAATTTCTAATTTTTCCATCGAATATTAAAGTCCCCAAAGGGGAATTAAAACAGGAAATACGGTACTCGACTCGGGTATTATTGGGTTGGGTCCAAAAAAGACGAAAATAAATACCATCCACCCGGGTTTTTCATGATGCGACATAGACTCACTGTCTTCTGTGCAATTTGCACTTATCTTCTGTCTTCGATAAGCTCGTTTTCAACCTGTCTCGTCCTTATCAAACCCATCCATTCTTATCTTTCGCAATGACACGTCAGGCGTGTGATCTTGATGAAGCTTTTAAATATGACGACAAGTAGATTTAAATGAATTGTTCGATCCAATTCTGAGCAAAGCCTCCGATCCGACAAGTTTTGATTTTTTAAAACAGGTTAAAGCTCGGTAAAGATAAAGAATTTGTGAACTTTGACCTTATTGCTGCGACGGGATATAGAAATGGAAATTAAAGTGGAAGTCGTTGACGATTATGATGACAATGCCAGGTATTTTGAAATATTTAAAAAACAGTAGAGCAAGGTCAGAGGTCAGGAATGATAAGGTCAAGTGTGCTAAAATGCCAAATATATTACACCCTTTGACAGGTTGTCTCCAGCTCCGCCATCATTTGGTGAATCTTTTACAGAACCAGACCAGGGCCCTACTTTTGAGGAAGGTCACAAAAGTTTCGAAAGAGTTGGGGTGTCAGGGTCTGCGGATTTTGATCCGGAAATAGTTAAACGTGAAGAAGAACCTGAAAGCTCTGGAGGACAAGGTAGAGCAGAAGTTACGGATTGGTTTGTTTTAGTACCGAAAGGGGAATACGGGGGTCAAGATGGGGATAAAAAGGATAAGATAAGCGATGACAACCGTAAAGAAAGGGAAGCGGAAGACGATGATGTGGCGGTTTTGACCCCTACAGGTCAAGTTACTCAAGGAGCAACTCTTAAGAATGCAGTAGAAGTTGAGGAAAGGGTGTCGCAGCGCAGTCCTGAGGTTAAACAGCCTCTGCAAGATGGATCCATTTTGTGTCTGATCTGTGACTGTAAATCGAAACCTTGGGTCGGAAAATGGAAAGGAAGTTTATATTTATTAGAATCCTTTTGTAAGGTTTTAGAGCTGCCGAGTAATGAACCGTTTGAAGCTGAGGTTATTAGGAGTTGCTACTGTTTTATTTGTCAGAGACGTGTGGTAGAGGTTGTCCATTTGGCTGCGGAGGTTGAGAGGTTACAAAATCGGATTGTTGAGATCAAAACTGAGATTAAATGTAAAATGGAGAAATGTCTTGAAGTTCCTGTTGCAAAAAAGGGGACGAAAGAAGCAAATGCTGCACAAGAATTGAAGGGGGTTTCACTTAGGACGGTAATTATTGATGGTGAGTAAAAAAGATCGATAAATATAGGTGTGTGTCGTATTCATTTTGGTTGGATTTGATCAGGATTTGTTTAATTTATGTGTAGGAATCAGGAATGCAAACTTGAAGAAGCGAAGAGCTTTTAGAAACATTGATTCCGATAGTGAGGCTGATGAGAACTTCGTGGCTGAGCCGCAATCTTCATTTGAAGACGTTAACTATTACAAACCCAGCCAAGCAGAGAATGAAGTTAGTGAAAGCCGTGCATTTAACTCACTAATGGAAGTTGAGACCGAAAACGATAGTGACTTTGAGCCTCTAAGACCTAAATCCAAATCTGGACCTTCTAAAGCCCCTAAATCAAGAAAATGCCAAAAATCCACAGACACGTATGACGTTCCGAAAGTTAAGTTAGTTGACGATGGCACGATACCGCTTAATCCAAAAAGAAAGGTTCCAAAATCTGATCCAAAGAGACCAGTAAACTGTGATTTATGTCACAAAGGATTTAAAGATGAAGTTAGAAGAAACGATCATGTGAAAAGACGTCATAAAGGTATTTCAAAATGCTTACATGCACCCGGAAAAGAGACCTGTGGATTTAATAATCTGATTACTTTTATAGGTCTCGACAGAACCTACTGCTGTGACTTTGATGGATGTACCAAAAGCTTTAAAACGTTACGCAGACTTCAAAGTCATCAACTTATCCATACCGGAGCGACTCCTTTTGTGTGCGAGT
The DNA here is from genome assembly GCA_034682405.1 of Hydroisotoma schaefferi. NCBI lineage: Eukaryota > Metazoa > Arthropoda > Collembola > Entomobryomorpha > Isotomidae > Hydroisotoma > Hydroisotoma schaefferi. The sequence goes on from JAQFZX010000883.1 coordinate 39,878, forward strand.
TGTGTGGGAAAGGTTTTAGGCAAAATGACTTATTGCTCAGCCATCAACTATTGAAGCATCATGAAGAATTCATGAAGTTTAAATGTGACCATGACCAGTGTGACAAAGCTTTTAAGTCGATGGTTAGTTGGGATCTATCTACATATATCTTGATTTCAAGTGGTAACGGAATCTAAAAGTATTATATGTTATTTCTATAGGACGACTTATCAATACATAAGATGACGCATACTAAAGAATATCCGTTTACTTGTGAAATCTGTGGTAACGGTCAATATTTCTTTAAATTCATGTCGGATCGATATAGAAATGGGCACTATATATCCTTGAATCATGCTGTATTACATTTAAGTGAGAAGATTTACATCTACCAGCTTTCTACAGCATATTAGAGTTTATCACTCCGTGAAAAACCCATTCAGGTGCAATTTTGAGAACTGCGGAAAGCAGTTCGCTGCGAAGGTTTGTTTGAGAGATAAAGGTTATAAATGCAGATTTATTATTATGCGTTAAAAAGATGATAATGATTTTCATGCACAGGTTAATTTGATTCAACACAAATTCATCCACACCCAAGATTATCTACTTTATTGCTCCGAATGTGGACTAGGTAAGTAAAGAATGTGGGTCTAGATATAATCTTGATTAAGGGTAGCTAACATTATTTTACTTGTTAAAGGTCTTGTAACAGAAAACAAGCTAAAACAGCATATGAAAATTATGCATTCAATGAGCACTGTTTACGAGTGTGATGTTTGTCAAAAAACGTTTCAATACAAATACTGGTAATTATTAATCGAAACTTAAAACTGTCGTTCAAGTTAAAACGTATTTTGAATATAAAAAAAGCTAATTTGTTGTTTATGTGCTGTGCAGCTTAACTAAACATCTAATGTCCCATACGGGAGAGAAGCCCATTTGTGGGTTATGCGGCAAAAGGTCAAACAATTATTAGGCATATAATATTTTTACTCTAAAAATCCTCTTACAATTTGTTAATTACTATTTTAATTTTATAGTTTTATTGATCGATCCAAGTTAAGAAGACATCATCAGTTGATACACACTGGGGAAAAAGGTTTCGCATGTGATCTTTGTGACAAGACATTTTACGTAAATTAGCGACCGATCATTTCATGAATCCAACATTTTAGAAGCAAAGAAATCTTATCCGATATTGTAACGTTTTAGACTAAAGATCGTCTGAAGACGCATGTAACTGCCAACCATAACGGAAAGAGAATTGGAAATGAGTGAAAGGATTAAAAAGCGTCTCAGCATGAAGATAGTAAAGCAGCACAACGAGTGTCAAGGTCCCAGTCGAAAAGTCAGCCATCTCCTAGTTCAAGTTCGTCAAACGGAAAATACAAGTGACGAGGAAGGAGTTTAGTCAACCGCAAAGCTGTACGGTTATCAATGTCAAACAGCCTTTTAGGAATGCTATTTGAAGTCTACGATAACATTTATAACCTACACATTAAATAATATACTACAGCCAATGTTCCCACTCCGACTCCCTCCTGTTCTTTCATAATCTCATTTAAAGTCATCGCATTTAATAAGTTTAATTAATAATTACCATGAGTTAATTAGGCTTGGCACACTGTTCTACACGATTTAAACTGAACTGTCGAGAAAAAATGTATAACTCAGAAAAACACATACTCCTTTTCCTTAGTCTTTGCCCATTTCATCTTTACAAAAGCGTAGTTCCTCTACGGCTTAATTAGCTGTTATTTTATCCTCATATCTCCAATGAAATAGCCAAAGTCTACACTTTCTTTAGCCTTGATTATCCAGTTATCAAATATGTCTTTGACATGAATTAACAAACTTTTAAAAAATGTCGCAAGTGTAAGAAAGTAAAAAATGCTTGTCTTTGGGTTTCATGATGCCAAAGAGGACAAAGGCAACCATCGTTCATTCATTTGGACTTTTCCCAATGTGCTTTATATTGGTCCCCATTCCCCATATAAATGAAATAAATAACCTTATGTGCAAAAAGGTGGCACCTAGCACCTAACAAGGTGGCGCCTAGCACCTAAAGCGTCAAACTAGCGCCTAACC
>JAQFZX010000884.1:0-41884 GCA_034682405.1 Hydroisotoma schaefferi
AACTATTTAAAACCCCCATTGTTGGCGAGTTATTGCTATCGAAGAAGACTAAAACCCTTAGTCCCTCGCCAGCAATAAATGCAATGGGTATTTTAAAAGTAAATGCCATTAGATTTTAGATAGCTAAAACATCATAATATTTATAACGACAATCAACTCAGAACACTATACGGTTAATAAGGTGGTTGAATCACTTCTTAGAGCTTATTCCATATTTTAGGTAACTCCTTACCAAGATCTTGCTCCTTACAAAGGTAGATTCTATAAAATTTGGGTTTAATTCCTTTTTTATTTACTCGCTTTAAAATTCTGAATATATTTTCGAAAGCAGAAGTTACGAATTTGAACTTTCCTATTTTTTTAACTGCATTCTTCATTAATACAATTCACCGTTAAATTACAAGAAAATGACGGTAGGGTACTACACGGCCCCGCAATTATCAAGCATTGTTAAATTTGGTTCGGACCCTAATGTCGCTGTCGGGCTATTTCACTGTAATGATAAATAATAATGATAATAAATTCTGCATACTCTGTATCAACCTTGTTTGGCTAAGCGTAAGCCGCTATCCTAATACTAAACTATAGTAGAATTCAAGCGTAGTCGAATGATGTAAAGGGGAGATGGAACTATTTAGGGGATTCAACAAGCCTCAAGTTCTCGTGGCTATTATTATTGTGGACATGAGCGGAGGTTGATTGTCTCCTTCCTTCCTTCCTGTCTCAAAGTGAGAGTACTTTCCCCGTGCTAATAATTTATATCCTCACCTTCCCTGTCCCATCTTCCTTCACATTTGCTGTAGTAAAGTGTTAACTTTTAATAGCACTATGAATGTGCTGTGTTGTTGGCTCTCGTAGATGTACCGTATACATATAACATTAGCACAATGTATGCATATTTTAGTACGATGCACTTTAGAGTCTCTCATACACGCGTTTTTGGAGTAATGTAATAAGTAATGTGACTCGTCAACGGGTAGTTGTGGGTGGACTACGATGATGATGATAATGGAATCAACGTGTGGGATTATAATTTCTAATGGAATAGAAAGTCTGATCCACTTAAGTTTACTTTCTGAGGATGACTAACGCTGCTGGGATGTATTATACAGTTATTCACAACAATTTACTACCATCATCATCATCGTCATCCTCCCAGTTCCTGTTGGCTGTGTAAGAATACAATGTAAATAGACTGCTGATGAGATGGGCTTAAGGTATTATCAATGATACCGAATTTGGGGCTAAACACAGTATGTATCCAAACAACCAAGCTTTAATATCTAGATGATATTGTATGCGCGGTATTGTACCTACCGTAAAGTTTTTATGGTAGCCCACTCCGAATTACGGTCTATTCTGTGTAATGATAAACGTTATCAGTTCCAAAAAGTCTCTTGTCACAGGGTGAGAGCTCTAACATAAATACCTAACGTAACCTGAATACAAATCACAGCAATTTGGTTTTTCTAAGGACGTACTTTAATCATTGAAACACCTGAATACATAGCTGTATTTATTACTATTACCCCGGGATAATACACGAGCCTGCAACTGGAGAACACAAATTTGTACATCCATATCCAGATCTTTCAATCCAACCTGAGAAAGCAAACCTATTACAGCCTGTGCATTATAAAGAGACGAACCCTGGAACCCTGGCTGAGTGATGCCTTCTGATCTGACCAACTGTAAAATGGAAAGATCCCTTCTTACAATGCATACATATACGTAATTGCAAGTACTACCGGAAATGGTAGATAGGTTGGTTGCAAGTCAAGCCTAAGGGAGCAGACAGACTCGTGAATAAATAATTAGCCAAGTGTGGAAATGCAGTGGGAGTGTAAAACAATTTATCTTCGTTAAGAGTTGGCTTCTCCCTCGCATGCATTACCATTAAAGGAACAATACACACGGATGAACAATCATTACCACTACACTTTCATTACACAAAACTATCGACCGACGGACGGTGGACTACCAACCAAGACAACCGTTGTCACATTTCACATAAGCAAGGGAGAATATACCAGCCAACCGGTCTGTACAAGTACACCTCCTTGTTGAAAACAGAGATGTATAGGGAACAGTATTACCTAAGTGCAACTTGTTATGCATCGTTTATTTGATCAAAATCAAAGTAACATTAGAAATAAATTAACTATTTTGAGTCTTAAAGGGTTCATTTGTATGCAAAATCGTAAAATGATTATGATTATCCTATGAGTATGAATAAACATGATCATAAAGAATCAAAGTCAACGTACTTATATGTTAATAATTATATGTTATTGGAAAACAAAGAGAGCACAGTTCACGTATACTTCCTGATTCGGTATAGGAAAATTAGATTATCGCTTTACTTTTCTGCATTAATTAAAACTTTAATGGATTTCTAAAACAAGATTTGGTTGGGGTTTCCATTAGCGTAAATGAATTTTATCCAATTCACAGGCTTAAACAACGCAACATGAGGAAATTCAATAAAACCCGTTGTGTGTATATGTTATCTAATGCATTTTGTATCATAAAGCTAGATTAGATTATTAGATATTAGATGAATAAACTAAATTAATTACCAGGTCATACCCTATTTTCACAGAACCATAAAATACTCAGCCTTTCCCAGCAGAGAGGTTTTACAACCCTTCAAAAACACTGTGCCTACAGAAACCGCATCTTGTGCCCTCCCTTTTTCTCAACGGCAAATAGTTTGAGATGGACTGACACAGTTTGAAACTATCGCAAACTTTTCCTTCAACGTTTCTCTGTATATATAGCGTGTCCTTAAAACTACATTCCCCTACTCTTCAACCTTTTAAACTGTACAATTTGTATGTATAAATTGGATCCAACGTAAATCATTTGGGGGTTTAGATTTATTTTGGCAATTTGAAATCGAAGCTTAGAGCAACATTGGTGCGTTTTCTATCCAAAGAGTAATTTCATCCTTTCATCTCCCCATCCTACCAACCAACCACGGGTATTTGTATCTGTCACAGGACAAGAGCTACGTTTACTTTCCCAGAATGTTTACTGATTTGTCTCGGGAAACATTTATAAAACAATGCACCATTCCTCCTATTGCTTACCTAAAAGTAAATTCGGTACTAATCGATAAGTAGGAAATCAACAAATTAATATTCTGGAGAAAATAACATCAACGTTTCAAATTTAAACCCCACCCACGATAGATTTCAGACTTCATACATTAAACATAAAAAGCAATCCGAACTATATGTGTGACGAATTGTAATAAAATATTTAAAATTTCATGGTCAAAAGATGCCTCGTTCAGGACCCATTCGTCTTGGAACGTAATATCCAAAACATGGAGGAAAGTTATGGCCCGAATATCCAGATAGGGTCACGTCAACTCAAGTCACGGCTCTATTCTATGGTGTATGCTATAATGTAGCTCTCAATTCTAGATTTCAGAGAAAGAGCCCAAGAAAGTGGGTCCTCTTCTTTGGGATACTTAAGGTATTTTATTTGAGAATTTAAGTGTCCCATCAACCGACTGAGAACGGGATAATGGTGAAATGTCACGCTCCAAGAGGGCCAGCCAGCCATCGGAACGGTTCACTCGAATAACGAGAAAGTCCCACCACAACCACTATATTTAGCCAGTACTTCCATCCATAATATAACAATCCATTGTACTACTACAGGGTGGCCCTGAAAATACTAAAACCAAGGTAGATATTACCAGGCTAGTCTTTACTTCTTGCTTTTGTCACAGGCTGTTCTCCGCAGAACGTCCGGGTATTATAACACAGGAGAAAGTCATTCAAGGGAATTCAGTGGGGAGTTTCACTCGGAAAAATTGCAATAAGATTGATTCACACTCATTACTACTAACTCCATTCCTTTAATTAATCTTCCTGGGATCCTTTCCAACCGACTCGAGGTCCATGTAGCCGGTGCTTCATTATGAAGTGGTATATGAAGAAAGTAAAAGAACTATGCCTGAAGCTTGACAAACGTTAACCTCATATAAATATACCTGAGGAGCTATCGTGATATATGGGTGATTCTCGGAATAGAGTTTTAAGAGCTGGATTTAATGTCGGCAAGAAACTCTAGTCTAGCTTTCTATTCCCATCCTATCCGGCTCTTGTTGATTAATTTCATCCTGGGTTAGTTAGTGAAGATTTATGGAGTTTTGTACCTAACACCTTAATCTATGCACCATAAAGACGTTCTATAATGATACAGTGCAGTATTTATGTGCAGAAAAGTACATTTAATAACTGAAGTCTTTAAAAACCATTACAAGGTTTAAATATGTAAGCAAGATTTCATAAAGGTGTTTCAATGATTTTCAAATTTATCTGAGGAAACTAAAAAATGTGAGTTTGTTTTCATGGCTGGGATTTTATAAAAGTAACTTTTCCTTTTCAATCATAGTAAACTTCATTGCTTTATTTTTGTGTGTTATATAAAATAAACTAAACTAAATCTACGGTGACTGATGGGTGGTAAAAACAGTTGCATCATGACAGTTAGGCTACTATTTATGGTACCAGAAGTTAAGAAACAACTTGTGAAGAATTTATCACGAGATAACCACCATAATAGACGCGAAGGGTTGAGTCATCAAATGACCACAATCCTACTAAACACTAGCTATCATTTACTCTGCAAATCCTCTAGTTCCATGCGTATCCCTTTATGGCTTTAAACTTTAACTTTCACGCAAAATTAAAGTACCTACGGTAGATTGCGAATGAAATTACAGCGTATAAAAGTGGGTTGGTTGGATCTTACGATTAAGACACGAAAAGGGTGAGGTATGTCTTTCTGGTTGTTAGGTGTCCTTTGGAATGCCTTTAGTAGGTAATTCAGAAGCACTTGGAAAGTTAGAAAAATTGATGAATACTTACCTAAAATAGACAAAAAAAACATTCATTAAGTTATTTCCAGGTAATTAAACGCATTATTTTACAGCACACGATACAGAGATGAACCATTAGAAACTGTTATCTTTTAAAATAAAGTATTATAATTACTCTTTTTTACACAATACCTATTTATTGCCCGCGTAAGCAATGCATACTTGCATTCTTTTTCAGTGAACGAATGATTTCTCGTACCCTAAAAGTACCCCATGTTTCAGTTTTGATATAATTTAACTTCAACTCCGTGTCCTTTACACGCGTTGTGCATTTCCTGTAAGATAGTTTCTCATTGTATTGATCTCTGCTGTATTTTAGGGTAAGGAAATAGGGCATATCCGTCCAGGAAAAATATCTTGCAAATTCCAAGAGTTAAAGGCCAACAAAGCTTAATACACACACTATACTGCACACTATATTATGAGTCCTGAATGGGATTGGGAAAGCGTAAAATCAAGTGTGAAATGTGGGCAGCTGAGAGATCAGTCTTGGTCGGTTGTAGTCAGGGATAGTGGTAGGAGGAAAGCGTGTTGCCGGCAAATCCCTTGAGTCATCGACTTAAGGAATTTCTCCGTCGAGACTTATCCTTGGTTTCCTCCAAAGTGGAAAAGTGCAACCTCAGCTGTCATCAAGAAGATGCCTACCTTGCCTTGCTTTAAGTCTACCCATTTCTACCTACCTACCAACTACTAATCCAAGTTCCAACAACTACCTTGGGATATTATTATACACAAAATCAAGGCAAGTAAAGCGAATCGACCGACCCCAAAAACCTTCGGGTTCTAAATAACCCAAGGGACGGGTTTTTACTGCATTCATTTACAATGCTAACTTCTCCAGGGTGCGACACAACTTTCTCTAGAGTTATGCTGATATATATCTCTTCTCTTCTTTTGTAATAAAATGTGTTAAAGTGTGTACAACAATGGTTTCTGCGCGATATTTCGGAACACTGCTGATTCAAATCCAATGCATGGTAACCCTTTCATATAAACTTGTAAGTGGGGTTCAGACGCACCCTGTATCAGTGGACACAATCAGCTTTACAGCTACACAAAAAATATATAGTCGCCTCTGCTCCTTTCATCGTCTAACTTTTAAAATATGCTAAATTCTATGCTAAAACACAAGCTAAACGTAACCTACAGCAGATTTTACAGCTGTCACACCCACCGTACCACTAGAAAGGAAATCTAAACCTTGATTTAGTCTAGCTGAATATTGCATTGCTTCCTTAAATATTTTATACTCTTGACGTTTTCCAATCCGTCCATAAAAAATGTAAAAAGTGAGTGGCCCAGCAACCTACATTTTTTCAATGCATTCTTCTTCTTCATCTTTCTTTAGGTTACAACTAAGAGGCAAGGGATTCGTGAGCCAACCTAAGCACATTACTACTGAATTTCATTCTCTATCCACTATTTATTATGAGCTTTCTTCTGCCATATAGTGCAGTATTAGTTTCGAAGGTTAGCCATAGCTTTGCTCATGCAGCATTATATTACTGTCTTAGGTTTGGTTTGGCGTAGAGGGACTAATCCAACTCAATAAATTACCATAGAAGAAAGATGGGTTGCGAGGCTAAGCCGACTGGAGAATCCACTTAACAATCTCCTAAGAAACTACCACTACTTACAGCCGTATAGCATGGAAGTACTAGTAGTAAGAAATGAAATTACTGAGGAGTAATGCATAAAAAGACTTGGGGAAAGTCGAAAGCTCTATGACCCTATCTTACCTCTCTGCTCTTCATTTCACAGAAATGCATTAAGCATTGCGATAGTTATTTTAACTTTGAAAATTAATTTGATAAAAAGCATACTCGAAGTAAAACCTATCCTACCCATTTAAGCATGAAAGCTGAGCGTAAAGTAATTTTAAAATATAACAAACAAAAATACTAGATATTTAAACGGTCATATTTTAACCAATTTACATAGTTTACCTATACAGATAAGATTGTTATGTTAGTTACTAAAAGCCCTGCAGATAAACGAAACCTTTTAGTTTCTGTGCATTAAGTTTACTATGTTCATTTCAGTTCCTCTTTTACGCATTTAATCGTTTGGAAAGGCTACGCTACTTTTTTTATTTTGCTTCCGACACCCATTTTTTCATCATTCATAAGCAGTAAATTACAGATTTGCCCAGCTCAACACCTTGGAATAGATAGGGACGACCTGGGTAGTTAAGTTCAACTTGTGTAACACACGCGTGGCTGGATATGCTTATGCTCACTTCCCACCGAAGCAATAGAGCAAGAAATCTGTTATAGTTGGATACAGGTAGGTTCTTATAATGTATGTTTTGGAGGAAGTATTAAACTAAGATTAGCAGTAGGTAATTTGTTGACGGCTTAGCCACATAAAAGCAGCCACATAGACGGTTGAGAAGGAAAAGGAAGACTTAATGAGAAAGGATTGGCCTAGTTTCCTTTTTCTAAGATAAGACTTGCTTTAATCATCTTCCCAAGTTCATCCTGCCTTGGTCTTAGCTACTAGCTTGCTACCTACTTGCATACTTACTAAAGATGTATTTGATAGGGTTATTATTTCCTCATTTGACGGTAGGCGGTGTTTTGTAAATGCCAAAGCTAATTGTAATAATATAAATTAATTCAGAAAGAATTGGAGACTACTAAAACAAAGCGGAGAGGTCAACGGTCGGTGGCATTTTTTGGAAGGAAGATCAACTCCTCAGAAATATAACATATGTTTTCCCAAGCTATATTTCTTTTGATCATTAAGAAAGAAGTTTAAGCCCAGCCACGCTGTCCGTCCGTCCGTCTGTCTGTCTGTAAACTCGATAACTCGAGAAATAATGATACCACAATGCTAAAATTTTGCATAGGCGGTCGTGATACACTATCTAAGGTTGAGTTTGTAAACCAGCCGGATCGGACCACCCAGCGACCAGTGGGGACCAAAACGACCCCGACTGGCCTGAAATTTCGAAAAAAAAATTAAATGTAAAAAAAAATGCCATTAAAAAAGTTGAACTGAAATTTTATTATTAAACGATTCATATTCTTTAGTTTAATTACATTTTCTTATTCACTCAATTTCAGTTTTAAAATAATTATGAATTACTGAAAACGGCTGGTCAATTTTTTCATGTTGAAAGACAAATTCAGCAAAAAAAAGTTCAAAAAGTCTATTTTTTGGTGGAACTTTTAATTAAAATTACTACTAAAATTATCAAAAGGTCTGGGTCCAAAAAATTCGATTGAAATAATAATTTCCCACCCCGGAATAATTCCCCACCCCAGTTTAATTTCCCATGGCAAATCGGAGTTTAAAAAAATAATTCCCCAGGGGAATTAAATCGGGAAATACGGGAGTTAAACGGATAATGGATGAATAAGTCAACCACTGTCCGCGAACACGTACGCCCAACGGCCAGGGCACAGTGCAGCGGTTATATTGATAATACGGTATCCGGTCAGTCTAAGGCAAGTTACGAAGTGACAAGTTCTCGAACTTAAAAATCAAAACCAAAATAGTTAAGTTGGCAAGATTATAATTTTGTAAAATCCAAAGTGGCAAGATGTAAAATAATGACTAGCTTATGAGCTCAATTAGCATACTGTCATATTCCTTGTTCATGCACTACACTAAGACATTCATTGCATTTAGTCCTGCTCGAACCTTCACTAATTCAAGATGGGTTCCTCCTACGGTGAATACTTGAATGATTCTAAAACGGTTCAAACATGAATTGTTGTTAGCTAATAAACTGACAAATGTTATTTCTGAACAACTTGGCACTCTAATTTTTCAGAAATGTATTACTTGCCACTCTGCAAAAGCCCATTTTAAAAATTTGCCAACGCCACTTTTTTAACTTGTCATAAACAAAACTTGCCACACTGACGGTGAATCGATAATACAATTGGCTGGGCTTACATAGCTGCTTGGAGAAGGTTTTATATAATACTAGTTGCTCTTAATCTTAATTTAACAAAATAGCAAATAATAAAATGTATTCTCATATGCAGAACTTTACATCAAGCGGATGTGCTGTTACCCTTTTGCGTTACTCTGCTGCAAACTCCGATATGTAACAAATACAACCATACTTTTTAGTAGTTTTAAGGTAAAAGTCCTTTTTAATAGCCAATATTAGGTATATACACCTTTTTGCTAGCTGCTTGCTATCTCCTTGTGAAAGCATAAAGCTCACTTCCCAAACTTGCTTTACCCAGTCTTCAAATTAAACCTAAAAGGGTCCGTTCTAGTTGGGCGGAGTTCACTCGACCAAAAAGAGAAACTAGGAAATAGGTGAATCAAGTCCTTTAACACGAATGCAAATAATATGCCAAAGGTTTTCAGAGTAATGGGCGTGGTCAATGAAGCCTCTGAAGGTTCTTAATAATAATTAATTACGGATTTCCTCCCACCACGTGGATACCAACTCTCAGCACAGCTTTCAATTAGTGAACCTTAGACGAAAGAAATGCCAATTTATCTGTAGACTTTTGCATACAAAACATTTTATCTGATGTGTATCCTCAAATAAATAATACATAGGAAATATATTATTCTGTGCATAACCAGTGTTATACCATACCATTTCCGCTGCTAAATAGTTTCGAAAAATCAAGCTTAAAATGACCTAAAACTAACATCTTCCGTCCCATAAAGAATGCTACGACGCCTTTGCAAAGTGAGCTAGAAAAAAAAGATGTATAGTCTAATCTTTTCCCAAGTTTTTATGAGAAACTTTCACCTCAGCCATTCATTTCTGCGGATCCCTTGCTGGGTTCTTTCATTAAAGGTCCTCTCGTTCTCATCTTCTTGAGAAAAGTCTGGGTATTTCTCTCAGTTATGTCTATTTTTCCGGGTATTTTGAAGCCTACTCTTCTATTCTATCTCTAGTTAATGTAAGTAGCTTAAAATAGTCGTAGTGTTAGTGGATGAGATTGGTTCTTTGTGCGGTTTGGTGAGAGGCAGTTTGGCCGTGAGTAATGTCCTAGGCTCCTTAAGCCACTCCATGTGGTCAATTGACTCATCTACTCATCCCCCATGGGAATCTCTTTTATTACACTCACAGATAGCACTCAGTTTACAGTACAAAAGTGTACCTACCTTTAGAAAAGTACTTATAATATAGAGTGGTATATTATTACTTTAACTTTAAGATGAGTAGGTTAGGTGGTTCTTTTTCTATGAATTTTAGAGCAAACCAATTTTTCCGGATTAAAAAATCTCCGAAGAAAGGGCTACTATTGAATGAATGAATTCAACTAAAAGATCAATTTGGCAAGAAACTTCCATCAGATTCGCTTTGATTAGATTTACTAAATGGGTCAAATATTGAGGGTGCTTTAGGTAGCAGAATTTTTACTATAGTTAGCCGTATATCCAGCAGGCCTATTCCAATTTGGTTCATCGTGTGAGAGAAAAACTGAAGAATTTTCAAATATATTCTAGAAATATTGAACAACTTATTTCTAAAAGTTGAAACACAATGCTCGCCTTCTTGTAATATTTTTAATATAATAAGCACAAGCGAATCCTTCCACGTGCTTTCTCTCTGGAGATTCCCAACAGGCGTACCACTTGTCTCAAGCGATTACTTAGTAGCTAAGTAATCGCCTCGTTAGTGCACAGTGTATAGTCACCGTATTTTTTAAATGCACTTTAACAATATGCAATACTGAAAGCTTTACATAAGCTGATGATACCAGTTTCCAGAAGAAGCATAAATAATACGATGCCTTATATATATCCAACGACTACTTGGCGATTTTATTATATGCAGCTTAGCCAAACAGTAACCAACTTATACAAGAACTCTTAAGATTTAAAAGTAAAGTTGCTACACAAACAAGAGCAGGGCCACCTGGTATCATCATCTTATTTACTTATTTCCTTGTTATTTTCTTTAGATCATAATTATATAGATAGAACATAGTGCGTTCTTTATTAGGGAAAGTACATCATATCCAATGATGGGAAATCGAACACTCGACTCTGGTTTCGAAACTTTTCTCTCACTTAATTTTTTCTACTCTTTTCAGCATCCCCTATCTTATCTTATAGTGAAGGAATGGGGACTTAGTAAATCTGTCTTCTTTATTCAAGGAGGTATAACTTTCTCCCACTTGCCATGCCACGAATGTATTTTTATAATGCACTATACAGAATATACTTGTTCATAGGAAATTCTCCCTACTGCATTACGCTTTGTTGCAAAATAAAAGAAAATTGTTAGGTAAAATATTTCAGTTTAAAAAACAATTTTCCATCATTTTAGTGGATTGTAGTGGGGTGTATTATTATGTAAATTTAGGTGAATTTATCTGCATTCAAAAATATCTTTGAAAATTAAAAACCGAAACAAAAGAAAGTTATTCACAACTTTTGATCCGAAACCCAATGTATAGTAATGTGTGCCAGTGTGCATAAAATGCAGAACATTTCTTTTTGACCTATTTTATTAGACCTACACCTGTGCTTTTTTCCATTTTAGATAAATCAAGTTCATCACTTTGCTATTAAGTAAATCAGCATTTATGCATGATTGTCTCTCGGAATAAGCATTTTCAGTAAGACCCAATTTTTTAAGGTGTGCTGTTTTCTGACTTGAAGTAGATTTCTAAGAATCGTCTGTACAATATCATACTTTTTATATTACATGAACTTTCATGTTTTTATTTGTTCAGACTCCAATGCCGTCATGTAGACAAATGAAGGCGTATGACATTTGCCATTCTTTATGTTTATAACAGTGAGGGAGTGAATTCTCTGGTGGAGGATATGTCTGAATGGATCCTCTACGGGGAGACATTACACAAAAAAAGTGCGTAAGGAACCTGGAAATCCACTTTCAACCTCAAATTTCACCTAAGCCTCCCAGAGTTATATTGATTGCTCTCGCTATGGGTGATATTTTTGTTTTTGTTGTTTTCTCGATCAAAATGTTTAGAGCTATTATTCCGTGTGCTAGGGGTTCCAATGTTGCATTATTGTATTATCCTTGGGTTGCATTATTTTTGGCTGCCTGTCATGTCACTTAGACACAGGATGCAGTTTTTAGTTTCAGGAAAGCCTGAAGATATTAAAGAAGATATGCACGAGAAGAGGTAGTCAGATAGTAAAAAGGGTAGCAAATTGAACTCTCTAACTCTTCAAGTGTTTGTCGCTTTAATTTTTAATACTTTCTAACCAAGTACATATTCAGTATAAACGTCAGTAATTCCAGTAAAAACAGCAGAAATCTGACAACTTTATATTGGAATATGTAAGAACTATAAATAGTTTATTATTCATTATCATCAATTATTAATTTTCTCGATTTACACGAATTATAATTTCTTGAAATATCAGCTACCACTAAACTCCTTTACTCCAACCTTATAGGACTCGTCAAAATAACTCCATCTTGTCCTGTACAAGACGAATTCAAATAAAAATGAAAGTACTCATGTTTCTGAAAATGGTCCCATTTCCTCCTACAACTACAGCACTTCTCTACTGTTTTTTCTAGCTAGAAAATATTGAAAGGGTAGTGAACCCAGTTTGAATATGAGAAGTGTTTGAAATATTATAGAACGTTAAAAAGTCATAAAAGGGGATTTGTGTCCCTCATATCCTATACTTCATCCTTTAGCCTGCTATTTACTTCGTTTACCCCATCGTACTTCGTTCGTATGACGAACGATTACATTACTTATGCTCCCGTGAATTCCTTAGGATATTTTTCACCGTATGCATACACAGAGAAAGCAATACTTCAATATTGGTTTGGCTACCGAAGTCGTAGGGTCACGGCTGGAATACGATAAAAGTCAAAGAGAAGAAATTCCTGGAGGGGTTATCAAAAATAGGATATAAAGTTTTGGGCATTTTGGAAAATATTTTCTGTTATTTCCGTAGATTAAAAACTCACTGCTATGTATACAAAATGTATGTTTAACTATCAAAAACGTGACTAGTGTTTGCAGCAACGCAACCTTGATATTTTATTGGGTGGATGCATGAATATTAGTTTTTTTTAAATATTCTTACAACTCAACTATAGTTGCTTTAAAGGTAACTTTTGGTAACATTTCAATTTTTAATCCGGACTTTATGTTTTCTACTTCCAAATTTGCTTTATTCAATCCGTTTATTATTATTATTTAAATATTTAGCAATATTTGTAATGCTACAAAATGTCCTTAAAATAAAAGTTTTAAATTTACATTTCTGGTTTTACCGTCCTATGTGTATATCATATGGGCGTGTATAAACATAAAAAATAACTACTACTTTTCCTGCCAGAAAAAGTGCAAGCATTCACATAACCAAACTACCGATCGTAGAATAGAGGAAAGCAGTAAATAAGTTTAAATAGTAGTCTTTACTACAGCTCTCCATTTTCCTGACTTTAGATAGACCTACTTACGCAAAAAACACACTGCTTTACTAGTTTAATCTTACCTTTTTCCATAGAAAAAAAACCCTATCCGAAAATAAAATATCTTTAAGGCTTCGCTCTGTGAATAAATAATAATAATATGTTTATAGAAAGATATAGAGGAGAAAAGTTGGGATGAACGAGAACGATCCCCAAAAACTTGTGCTGCTCTATGCGATTTCCTCTTTATGCTTCATTACTCCGATTAACAAAGTTGCACTTTTTCACCCTCCCTCTCCCTCCATTGCATCGCGTTCTAGCGGCATGAGATGCGTTTTCTGTACTTTAGATTATTAGATTTTTCCTACTAAAAGAACTGCCTAAGCTTTTCTTTAATAAAATTATCAATAAAAAAGGTTTTTGTTTTCAACCGGAAAGCTTTCTAAAAATCTATCTGCATATTTTAGAAAAGTTTCTACATTTGTTCTCATTTAGTAGGCTCATAAACAGGTGTGTCTGTAGTCTGTGTGTAGCAAAGGTAAAGATCATGGCCATGGGTGTGTGAAATTGAAATGTCACTAACCTACAGGGCGGTCCAGTGAAATATACATTTTTTGTATTCCTTACTAGCAGGTATGAAATTCTCAAACGCCTACGTTAAGGATCGCCTTGCATATTCAACATCTCTTTTAAACTTATAGTTTACGGCTTTCAAACATATTGCGAGTAGGAGAACTGGTATTAATTCCAGCTCTAACGAAATGAGCATCACATCCGGTCTGTCGTTGGTTGGTTAATCATAAATAATCACCCAGGCTCTTCAAACATTGTCTGTGCTAGTCAACTTTAAATTGGCTCCGGTAAATTACCAACCAAGGTCTAAATAAATAAAGAGTTCAAGGCCAGAATTAAAAATGAAACTGTAACAGAGAGGGGGATGCATAAATTATTTAGTTGCCTACAAATTCTTGGGCTAGTTTTTTTTTGCTTTTTTGCTTGCTTAAGTGTTCGGTTTTTACCCAACTAGAATCACTAACTATCGTTTGAGCTAAGCTATCGTCAAAACTAATTTATTAGAAAGTGTTTACTAATCAAGATAATTGAAAGCTGGAGCATCGTGTCTGTCTTCTACGTCTAGTGGCAGTTTAATCTAATCGTGAATCAGAGACAGGCTGTCTAGAGGCAGAAGGATTTATCCTTGCTACAAATCTCCACCTATCACATACGATGATATGGCATAGTAGGGTCCCCAACGTAGATTATCTTATGTGACAAAAAGTATTAATTTAGCAAAGCAGAAGGAGGCTGAAGAGAAAGAGAGGGAAATTAATACGCTGACAAAAATATAATAAAAGCCACTGGCTGGACATTACTTATTCGAAATGACCAACTGGAGCATCTACTAATGTAAAAGAAATAGCGAGCATCTATCTTATAAGTTCAAAACGTCCGTGCTCGCACCGTTTTATACTCCGCGCAAGTATATAATAAGCGTTGGGTGGTTGGGTCCTTCCGAACCACTACCTTCACTATTTAATAGGCGTAGACAAACTATTCATATCGTCAAAGCTCGTGTCTACGATTCACATCGTCTGCGCCCCACGCTAATTACAAAATCTGAAAAATATTCTAAGAGACTAAGACTGCTACCGTTTTATATATGAGGGTTTAAAACAGGAATTATGATGGGTGTATTTACCCTCGGTGTAAGTTATGGGCGATATCAAAAATCAAATATGATCACGGACAACGGACATGGACTGAACAGAATTGGAGTGGAGCCGCGGTGGAAAAGTCAATGCTCAGCTATTCAGCTAGAATAATGCGTATTGTAGTAAATGTGCTGCAAATAATACACGGAGAATAATATCAGCAGAATAGAGGAAAGTGTACGTTTAGTTTAGTTGATTCCGGCCGAGAGAGAAAGAGAAATGACAAGTTATCACACAATCTGACTCGAATAATACATAACCTTACTACGGATACGGAGGAAATGCTAACAGAATAGAATAATAGAGAAAGATGTACAAATACATGCACCAATTATAACGCGTTTGTGGAATCATAAGTACTTTATGCTCTATTCTATAGGATTTATAAATCTGCCAGGGTTCCCTCGACGATTTCAAACCTTTTGTCAAAAATAGTAGTGAAAGATTTCGGGTGGACTAATTAAATATGATCATGGTTTTGGGGTTAATATGTGTTAGTGTCAAGAACTAAATCTTTTCCTGGGTTTTGAACTACTTACATTTTTCATAATTTAATTCCTTTGAAGCTTTCCAGTACACCGAAATATAATCTAAAATTACACTTTATTCATTGCAAATCAACCCCACCGAAGATTCGTAGATAAACGCTGCCGATTGTTAAAATTAGAGTAGAACCCTGTTTTGCTGCTAGGAAATGTAGACGACCGACGGGGAGTGAATGTGCGAGTGGACAAATTAATATTATTATCCGCACGTAGTTTTGTTTGGTGGTCAGTGAATCCGGTGATCCGATGTCATGAACATGAACTGTTGTTCTGCTGCTGGACTATGTGGTTGTCGTCGTGTGCCGCGGCTGCTACTCCACAGGATTAATTCATTCATTTAATCTACTTACTTATGGCATCTCCTAAACTTACTACAAGGATCACAATCTCATCCAGTGAGATATATAATTATTGTGGAATCCACTACACGTTCCATTGCATTGTGGCAATTCCCTTGCCATGCACGTCATGCTATTGTAAGTGTCAGGGGTGGTCATGCCGCTCGTTTTGTCCTTGCGATTGAATAAACGCTTCTTGTATGCTTAACCAACATGCGAGAAACGTTGAAATTACATTCTTCCTACCAATCGACGCGTCTATCGTGACGGTCTAAAAGTCCAGCCAACCTCTTATATACTTTTGTAGAACAATTCCTTCAAATTTCCGGGCAGTTGAAAACAATGTTTTAATGAATTTTTAAATTATTGGCTTTTTTGGACAAAACTCAACTTAAGTCAAACTTGTTTCAAGCCTTTCTGTGCGGAGTTGAGCAATCAAATTTTATCAATTCAATACCAATTATTTTAAACTACACCTCCAGTAAAATAAATTTAAAACCCTTGGAAATGCATGAAATTATTAACAACAAACAGTTACCTACTTTTAAACAAACAAATCCACTTATTTATCCACCCTATGCAGCACCCTTGTCCGCCTTCTAAATCCTTAATAAATTCTATCAAGTATCAGACTTACTGAAGACAGACAGACAGACATGACAAAACATATCCTCAGCTTTTGAACCAAATAATAGAGAAACGCACATTATTAAACAAGTACTGTTATTTCCTGGAAATCCCTCATTCCAATTCCATTAATTCCTCCTCCTCGTTCAGCGTCCCTTTGTACTTCGTCCAAAATGCAGAAGAATAAGCCCGACTTTTATGCAAGTTCTATAGAACCCTTTACATGTATGCATGGATTGAATGAATATAACCAACAATGAAACTGGTGGTCAGCAATGTGTTATTCTGTAGGTCGTCAGTCGAGTAGAATTTAGTCGATCGTTTCATGGTTCTGGTTCCGAGGTGGTTCCTTCCTTCGCCGTGGTTCAAGTCTTACAACCCGAGTGAGTGAGCCCACATTAATTAAATGTGTTCAACCCTTTGACACAGTCACTTTTTCATCATGATGGATCAGTCCATCGCATTTCTTACAACACTAGTCCAGCCACCAACCAAACCATGGATTTTTTTCGAAGTTATATTTATTTATTACACACACCAAAAAAATCCCTTAGCTCTTTACTTCGTACAACGAAGAGAAAAAACTGGACCCTTGCTACCTTTTAAGTTATAGCTAATCTTCAAGAAATAAATCTAACACTTTTGTATGCATGGATATGTGCTTATCCGTACTTTCTTATCTCCTATTCCAATTTACTTTTAGACGATGTAGGTGGGAAGTGAACCGGAAGAAAGTGTTGGGGGTAATTACCAGCGTAAGGACGGGTGTAATACAAGATTAAGTTAAATAGGAGTGGGTGAGACGTTTTTGTATTGTTTTTAAGCACAGTTTCTGACTCATCTCTTACAAGATGTTATCCTGACTTTTATAAACGCAAGGCGAAAAATATTATTGATTGAGCTTCTAACTCTAGTAATAATTTTATCCAACCCTGTCTTCAAACAGAATTCGGGAAAAAGGCATTCTTTCATCATACAATTAAACTATGGAACAGCTTATCACTAGTGTTAAAATCCGAAACTTCATTTGAAACATTTGACAATAACCTGCACCAAAACATTATTTGTAGATGTGACCTTTATGTTTAGAAATTAGTAATAGCCATATATTTTGCTTAGTATAGTTATTTAATTAGATACGATACACGAATTTTACAAACGTACATTTATTATTCTATTACAATAAGGACCTGCTACTGAAAACAACGTGTAACCATGTTTGAAAATAAACCCATTTGATTTGATTTGGGAGATTTTTACTCCTAGTAAATGATTTCTTTCATGAGCAACAATAATAACATCGCGAAGTATAAAATTGGGGTTAGTTTTTGTAAAGAAGTTTTATTTTAACCTTGGTTTGCTGACGTAGGTTTTATTCTTAACGTTAATAAAAGGGTTTACCTTAGGCGTTGGTTAAAAGTGACTGATTTGTTGTTTCGATAATTAAAAACGTTCTCCCTATTTCATCAATTCCTTCCCAATGGGGAAGTTCTTTTTAAACCCATGAGACGTAACAGCTCGATAGATCAAGTTAGTTTAACTAATGTAGACTGGACATTGCATTACAGTTGCAAGACTGAAATGGATAAGGCTAATGGTTGATGTTGATGGACACCTAAAAAGAGATGGTGATTTAGGTCGGGTGTCGATTCATCACCCGGGAGTTGACAGGCTCCACCGCCATTCACCGCTTCATCTTCATAAAAAGCATGGGACAAAGAGCCGTCTCTGTCTATCTGACAGCTACAGTCTAAATATATCCGGAAAATAATATCGCTAAAACTGTTCAGACTAAATTATTCCACTGCTCCACGACATTAATGATAAATATAAATATTTATTAAACTAAACCAAGAAAGCAAAAAAATGGCTAAAGTGCATCAACTAATAAAATTCAAATGCTGATTTATTATCTGCAAGACAAATACGTAAATTAAATGGAATTTTCCAAAGTTTCAATGTTTTTATTTTTTTAGCTCGATCAACGATTCTCTCATTTTTCATGGTTTTCAGGCAATTTGCAAAGTGGAATCATAAAAGTAGATTTATTTGTCTTCATAAAAAAGTAATGTAAAAAATAAATAAACCGTTGTACACGGGCGTAACGAAGGTTTGCGTTCATTAGGAATTTTTACGGGATTTGTACGCGTAACATTTGTCACTAAAGTCCCCAGCTGTTGGGGGCAAATTGTGACATTCTGGGGTGTTTGAGGCAGTGTGAGACATTCTGGGGTGTTTGGGGGCACTGTGAGACATTCTGGGGTGTTTGAGGCAGTGTGAGACATTCTGGGGTGTTTGGGGCAGTGTGAGACATTTTTTGGGGGCTGGGGCACTGTGAGAGATGTTTGAAAACTTTTGGGATACAATTTGGTCCTGTAGTCTCAAAGCGGACCCCATTTGACCTTCGCAAGGTCATAACTTTTTACCAAGGTCAAAGAGGTTCCCCAAATAGGGTCCAATGAACTAGTTGAGGATGTGGGCAGCATTTGGCACTAGAGTCTCAAAGTGCCCCATTTTGACCTTTGCAAGATCATAACTTTTGACCTGAGTGTCACAGAACATTCTTTTGAAATGCCCTTGTTAGTACCTTTCCAACGATACCATGGTTAATAGCATTCACATAAAGGCTTTGCTACGCAAGCCTTAATAAATGCACTAAAATTATTTGCAATGAAGTTTTGTACAGTCAAAATAGAGTCTGAAAAGTTACCATTTGTATTATAGTACAGCGTCCTTAATTGTACTAAATAATAAAGGTCGTCAACTACATGTATGTTTTAAGTACCCTTTGTTTCTATTTACTTACAAAAATCAAAGCGCAAAGACACAGCCTGGCGACGGACTAAATTTGAGGTAATAGAATAAAACACTAGTAGCATAGCATAATTGCCAGGTCCTGACTCGCTTTGTCAACATTCTATGTTAAACATACATTCATTGGTATTCTAAAGTAAATCAACTTTCTCTCGCTCTACATAACATTAAACATGCCTCTTCTGTGTACATTTGTTGTAAGTAGGAATTTACAACAAACAAACATACGCCGTGCGAATTCAGGGATGTATAATTAATTCCTAGATAAAATCATCATCACTCAGGTTTTCCTATACATTTTTTTTCATACAGCCGAATATGAGTAGGATTTTATGATCCGTCCAATTCTAACGAAAAGGAACCATTATATTTTATAAGTTGTACAGCATACAGCTAATGCTTCTGTGTACATAATACAATTTCTAGCTGGTTCCATTAATTTCCTTTATTTGCTTATTAGGTGGACGAGAATGTAGCGAAAGTAAACTGTGTACAGTTCAAATAGAAGGTATTTAACAACCTATGGAAATAAAATAAGTTACAGGGACAGAAAACGCAACCGGATTTTTTATTAAGTCCTTGGGATTTGAAGGTATAAGAACCAGCAGTATTTCTGCTCCTTAATAAAATGTACTACATTCCTAAACGCGATCTTCAAGTCTTAACCATCAACTGACGGCATAGCCGCATAGCCTAATTAAAATGCAGTTCGCTTGCGGATGTACCCTAAGAGCAATTAAATCTTAGTATTAATATCTGGCCTTTGATAATTTGAAATTGGACATACACTTAAAGTCAAACACAGAGCATGAAATCGACCAGTACAAATAAAGTTTACAATTTAGTTTAGCTAGCACTTAAAACCAAGGACCTAACGAACACTCAAGTATGAAAAATTCATACAAACTGGACAGCTTTTAATCCATCTATCAGAAGCAAGAAGCATCAGAAGTAATCAAGCAGTATATGCAAATGACCTTCCTGTTAAAAGGAGCGAGTGTGAACCTGGAGACCCTCATTTGTTTTATATTTTACTGACTGTCCACTGATAAAACATTTCGAAATACCAAACTTGGAACGAATTGAATGTAAATATATCACTTTGTCCACTTGGAAAAAATAAATTAAGCCAAAAAGTTAGCTCATGAAACTAAATTCTAGGTGTAGAGAAACGCACAAAAATTATGGTCCTTAAAAATTACAACTTTAGTATAGTACCTCCGGGTTCAGCTAGCAGAGCCCATTTCAGGACGCTTTGGCGCCATATTTGCAGTATGTATGCATCTTTTTTGTATAGGTCTTTGTTTTTTCAACGTGGGGGCAAGCCCCCACACCCCTATTGTTTACCGTTTATATTTTTGTGATTTTTATGGAAAAGTAGGAAAATATATTTCAGGCTATTTAATTACCCGGTGGGGTTTTTTGACCCCCACGGGTCTTTATATGGTCTGATTGGTATCAACTTTCGCATTGCCGCTAGTTAGGACAGTTTCCACCTGTGTGCGAAGTTTCAGCTTGATCGACTTGGTAGGTTCTGAGATTTCGCGGGCACGGACAGACAGACGGACGGACACGACCACCTATATAGCCCTAGAATACGCTAAAAAGCGTTTTTAAATATGTTCTTGCTCTTTCAAATTTATTTTTTTACGGAAAACGTCCCTTACTTTTTCCCAAAACTTTATCGTTCAATAATAACTTGTTGCAAGTTGATAATTTCACTTTTGACTAGATTAACGGGACAAAAGCACAATACACAACAGCAGAATGCACTACTTGCGGCTCAAACCTGTAACCGTTTAGTAAAATCGACATACTGCTTCTTCAAATTCCGCGTTAAAAATAGAAAGGTTATTTAGTTATACAGTTGGCAGTGGTGGATTAACCAGGCAATTTAACTGTTCAATGTGTATGTACCTTTATATTAAAACTGATAGTCCTCATTAAATCTACCAATCCCTCATTGCTCGCCTGACATGCCAAGATAAATAAAATTAATGCCTCCAAAGTGCCCGTCTAATGATACTTGACTACTTTCGGCAAAATACTCATAATAACATGTCCAAAGTTAAATCGTTACATATGCTGCGTGCGGTGGTGTGGTACACATGTAGTAACCACGCACACCAGGCAAGACTCCTGGACAAGCGAACCATTTAACTAGATTAGTATTTAATTACGCTTTATGCTTTCTCCAATCAAATTGAATACTCTGATCTAATTTACTTAGCCACTACTACTGCTAAGCCTAATAAAGGTGTATTGGTTTGAGGGGAAAGTTTAGTAAACTCAGTTCATTAAGTTCATTTCTTTAACAGGAAAGTGTTGCTTGACCAATAACTGGTAGATTATTTATGCGGCTAATTATCTAATTAGTTGTACCAGAATGTAGTGTAGCTATACAAAATGCGTTTCAAAATAGCCAAGTTATGGTAAACTGGCCATTACAAATTCTATTCATGATAACCCTAGTTATACTTAAAACTGTCGCCTGATTTAACATAGCCGTATTAGGCCCATTTTCCCTGACGTTATTTCTTATTTATGGAACTGGCGGCAGCTCATGTATTTTATCAAAATCCCAAAGACGTATTTAAACACGTACTACACTAGAACAATGCGCGTTAATCTCGAGAAAAGGAAAAATATAATGATCGATGTACTAAGTTACAAACTTACGTAAGAACGGTCCGAGAAAAACTTTACTTCCAGCTGAACTAAAATTTAACTATATTTACTGTACCAGAGACTCGCTTTCAAAACTTTCTCTACTTTAAAGAGAAGCAGGTACAACTACCAACTGCAAAAAGCGATGCATTGCGTTTTGCGTAGCATAAGAGAATAAGAAGGAGGATGAGTCTGAATAATAAATTCTCATTTGGCAACCCCACATACAAAGGAGTAAAGTAGATCTTCGCGTGTTTTGGGCCCATCAGCAGATCAGTCACCCCCACCTAGTCAGGATAGTTTGGCCCTACCATGAGCAAGTCTTTCTTGCTGGACCACCCCCAAAGCCCTAACTTGTGCTTAAGCTATTCTTCTTACATCCGATTGTATGCATGCATGCAGCTATTGCTAACTTACTGCAGGTAAAACACTACGTAACGTTTTTTTATTCCATGCATGCATCCATCCGCACTTTCAATTCCACGTTACTCAGACAGGCTGCTCTCAACTAAAATTTAAACTGGCTCCGTGTTACTTCTGAAATAGAGAAAGTAAACCGTCTGGGTATTCAGTATTTTCGAAAAGTAGACTTTCCCATTGATAGAAAGCATCCTTCTTGTTTTAGGTAGTTGTGCATACTCCAGACGTAAGCAGTAAAATAACTAAGTATGCTTTTATATATTTATTGTAGATTGTAAAAGAATGCAAAAGAGATGGATGAAAAGTGAAAGCACATTTTCCATCTATCGAAATACGTACATGCTTTCCTAGCTGGTTTGCTTATATTTGTGATGGAAAGTGTAGAAATTATATACGCAGTTGATACGTATGATTTTATTAGGATGCACTAGCACAAGTACAAAGGGCTAAATCGACTGGGAGGGTGAACTCAAGGGAGTAGGATTTTATTCAGTGTCCCTATCACTTCCACTTTCACCTAACTTTTCAACTAACCTTGCCAATAAAATAAACCGATAGAGGAACGACTCCACCATTCCAAACCAAGAGTAGCAAAACGGGTTCAAAGCTGTGACATAAAGCATCAGCAAGCAGTAGTTTTCTTAGGCTTGTTATGTTACTCCTTTTAGTTGGTGTTATACCTGCTATAGTAGGTGAACCTACAGAAATAAAATTTGTATCTTTCATTTCATTTCATTCCAATTTCTTTTATTGCGTGTCTTGTCTATGACCTAAAAAAGCTAATGCAAGTTACGCATGGGTATTTTTACTGCCTTTTATGTGTACGAAAAGAGATGTACTTTCTTTGGGAGGAATTTTTACTGATCTTCAATTGATTTGACGGGGTGAGTAAAGAAGAAGTAGCCAATTTTTTTTGTTTCTTTCACCAGTTATTGGTTACTAAAATTCTGAAAGCTTACCTTAACTTTCTCTTGGGCCAACTTTGGGTCATTTTATTGGCTTAGGTAAAAGTTCACTCGGGGAAACCTACTATTACAGAATTCTGGAATAGAATTGTTTTATGATGGTTGGTTGGTAAAAATTAGGAGGTCGGTGCTGAGGGGACATTTTAATTTAGCAAAATTGTTTCAGGGTTAAATTAAGTCCTGCTTAGAATTTTGAATTTTCGTCTCTAAAGTTTACTTTGTATGGTTGCTACGTTACTATTCATCGCAATGCCTGCGTAATTTCCGATGCAGGGGGCATTTATTTAGGTATAAGAGTGCCACTGGCACGTTGATTCTCAACGACCTAAATTATTCCTAAAAAACACTAAAAAACTAGCCCGTACTTTAGTGTAGTAAGTAGTGACTTGACCATTAAAATGTAACTAGTCACTGCGCTATCATATACTAACTAACAGCTTTCTAAAAGCAAAAGTAGCACTACTGATCCAATATTCTACCCGTATGTTTAATTTTTTCTGCAAAGCTCGGAGACGGGGAAATCCCCGTGGCAATGGAGTCAAAGGTAATCCACCGTAAAGGGCATGGCTTATCTAGTCACCCTTTGTACTGTGTAGCGGTGAAAAAGCCCCAGTTATCTAGAAGTACGTAGGCAGTGTTTTGCGGTCACTACTGCTGAATTTACGCTCGGCATTAGTCACATTGTAATTCTCTATAGAATTTACAGCACTCTACGCAATGCTCGTCTACGCATTAATATATACAGAAGCCACACTACTAAATTCACCTAGATTTAGAGTGAAATGAAAGTGTGTGGTAAAAATTGGGAAACCAAATTAAATATAAACAAAAGGCTTAGGACTATAGCTGTTATTATGTGGTCAAAGTTGAGGAAAGTATTTCGTAAGAAATCATGATCAAAATATTGTACAACGTGTTCATCCCCGAGACACAGTTTGGCTCTTTGTTGTTTATTTTCATATTTTGAGTAATGTCAGCATTTCCAGTAGGTTGATTCAGATTTAATGGTTATGCTAACAGATTCCACAAACAATGATAAAGCAATACCATGGTTGGATCTTACAGTGAAATTACAGTAAGAATTTGAATGGTTCATCTCCTGTAGACTTAAAGATGGCAACGGGGGACAAAAAGAGTCCAGTCAACTTACCTGCAAAAGAAAGACAAAAAAAGGATTAGTAAAGTTTATCAATTTAACCATTTTAAATGTCAAATATCTTGATTTGTAAATTCTCAAAGGATAGCTATCTATGCATACTTTCTGCAATTCCTTAAATTTTTCATACTCTTTTTTGATGGTCTTGTTTGATCTTTACAAAATATTCTGGGTTTTATTTTCATATTCACTTCTAGTCATGTATCCAAGTCCACCTAATTTGTTTTATATGCACAAGACAAATCGACCTTTCACCTTTTTTGATTAGCTTAATTGCTTTGTAAACTCGTATTAAAAATCTTGCAGAAGATCCTGCCAAAGGGTTTAGGAGTGAACTCGCAAAAAATTGAGAACGGTGTGCATTTGAATGAACACACAACTTAAGCATAGCCATTTCATAGCACAGAATTCGATTGGATACTATGGACGTTTTATTATAAATAAAAAAAGACCTGACCAGCCGCCCAGTTTCCGGCCAGCAGGCTAACTACCCTGGAGAACTGTTTTTTACGCCCCAGTTAATCTTCTTTTATTTTCCCACATATCTAAAGCAATACTTTGACTATCTTTTTTGTAAGCTTCATTGAACTGTTAGTTAAACGTTAACTGTACGCCTGCTAAACATCATTTTGGGTTAATTCCACTGCAAAAAATTACAAAAGTAGTATCACATTCACAAGAAAAACTAACATAATGTTTCAACATCGCATCGTGGACAAAAGTTCCTGGGAAAATTGGCGATTTATGAGAAAATTGTTGCCTTTTTAATGGCTATTTTCTTTTCAAACATTCTCGGAGTAAATGTTACAAAATATAAAAACTCCAACTTTTTTCAGAAAACCTACCTCTCAATCACTCATTCTTACCATACGTTTGTTTTCACCACAAAACCTATTCTTTCTCTATTAAGTAGAAAATGTAAGGATGAGATAAAAAACAGGAGGAACGGAACACAAAGCAGAATCCATTATCTAGATCTCTACCAGATCCGAATAAAGATTAGGTACAACTTCCGGGTATTTTCTCATCTCATCATCCACCATATAGAAAAAAAACTCTTTGGTTCGATCTCTTGTTTTATTTTGTATGAAAAAATGGACAAAAACAATAACTCGAGGGGCTGGCCAGTTATTACTTAACGCGACGAAGATCTAAAGACTCATGCTATGATTTCGGCTACATCCCAACCCTGCACTGTACATTAATACGAATGTCTGAAAAAACTACCGCAAAGTCGAAGCTGTGCTAGGGTATGTCTAGGAGTCATTGCGGCTGTTAAAACCTAATAATGCCCCATAAGGCCCCATCTTTTTAACATAAGAGGTTGTGCAGCTACATCCCGCCCTCAATTCGCAAACGGCGTATCCAAAATTAGTACTAGATCATTAGTGATGATCAGCGATTAGTATTGGCAGGAGATGTTTTTTCTTTCTCCGGAAAAACGGCACCAAGCCTTTTCGTGTGAAACAACTCAACATGAGCCCAGCCTATTGTGCTTTGAAAGTAAGTATTAACGAAGGAACAAAATCCGGGTATTAGGTATAAAAAAGTTTCAAACTTACTCCCAAAACTTGATCATTTCTTTTATTTCTTCCTGCGTGCCAATGACTAACAAATAACTCTTCGACTAAGTTTTTTAACCTTTTTGCAACTCTTTATTTATCGCTAGAAGAGAGAAGAGCATTAACTCATAAAGACTTCTTTTAGAAATCATTAAAAGTTATTATTTATTGAGAGGAAAGTTTATTGCGAAGGAGGAAGTATTGGAAAAGTTACTAAAAGTATTAAATAGGTGATCGCTGTACAGGTAATAGGTAAGTTTACAGGATGTAGCATACGTTTATAATGGATTACTTGAGAGAACTTCTAGGTTAGCAAAGTTAGATTTATTAACACTTCAAAACCGTGATCGAAGACGGAAAAAAAATCGAAGAGAGTCGGAGATTTCAGGGCAATCATTTGCAGATAAATATTTAAACAACCAATAATATAGGATTTCCGAAACTATTTTTTTGAATCTTCTTCCACGGACAGACAACTGAGGGAATGACAGTTTCGCTTAATTTCGGTATAAAATTTGTTCCAAGTTCCAGCTATAGTTAAATCGTGTGTAATATGATCAAATCTTTTTCCATAATATATTCATAATTTTTCAGGTTGCCCTAAAGCCTAGCCATTTTGCAAACTTAATCAATAATTTGTCTTTGGAGTTTTCTAATATAATTTCACTGCTTGTTTTTACCTTACTCATCCCATTAATTTATACGCAACGTAAACACAACATATTTATAATTTCATGCTTCAAACTAGAAACTTCAATTCCCTACGTTTTGATTTCTCTGAGGATTTCACATACAATTTTAGATTAGATAGAAATCAACCTGCTTCAAGTAGTATTTAAGCATTAGGAATCTGCATTAAACAACCTTGCTATCAAATACTACGAGCAGTCAATCATTTTGGGACTGATGCTCATTTCCATTAAAGTAAAACCGAAATAAGCTGAATCTCGAAGAAGATATGGAAGAAGGAATTCATACTCCCTATATTTTACTTTCGATTCATTCATTCATTCTTCCTAGGTAAGATCTCCCTCCCGGTCTTTTTGAGATAGGATAAAAAAATCGCTACCTTGAAATGGAAAAAAGATTAAAAAACGCATCAAGAATAGTAGTATAGTTGCTTTCCGTAGTAAAAGGGTAGATGTGTCTTTTCTCGGGATTTTTAATAAGATAAAGAGACAGCTAGAAAGAGAGAAGGAAGGGGATCGAATGTCATTTGGTGACAGGATGGCAGATTGCTTGCAGATAATTTCCATCCAACTACTTTCCCCATCCGTCTTTCTAGTAGCTTTCCTTTTTACAATTTCTTATTTTTTTGTGCTCAACTGCTTCAATTTTTATAATACCCTGGGTAGCAATAGCAGCAGAAATAAAAGTGGTATTCCTATTTCAATGGGATAAAAACCGTAAGATACTTTTGCTTTTCATACTGTCAATGTAGCTACGTCAATGTACTTTAAAGTTAGGTTTAAAAAAGTCCGCTACTAAAATTAGAAATTCCGATTCCTGTAGATTTTTTTTGAAGTATTTCTATCCTCAATACAATAACAGTGGTAACTTGTAACACATTAATGAAAAATTGCATGAAAATTTTCAACAAAGGTGGTATTTATCCAACCTGTCAGCAATAATTTACAGGTAGGAATCGCAGGAGTTGCAAATCTCCAACAATAACCTCCGTTTACAATTATTATAACCCGGCTTAAACCTAGATACTGCATAAAAAGTCACGTTGAAGGTTTCACCAACTAAACCAAGTAGTAATTTTATTTAGAAGTTATGCATAGCCCGGTTATTATATTCCATGATTTACTACGCAAATGGCTGGAGGCATTCTTCTGAAGACAGAGCGAGCAGAATATATCGATTATCCATCCGTACTTTGAGTAAACTTGAAAGAAAAGCTCTCTTTTACTTTGTAGCAGTAAAATTTTAATATAAAGGAAAGTTGCGGGTTTAAAGAAATATTATTTCAACTTCGATTTGAAGAAGAAAAAAAGAGTCTCTAGAATACATATAATTCTCAGAAAAGAAAGCAGCTTAGTTGCCTCCAAGGCATCTCTCTGTGGTTCTGCTTTTATAAGAAGACGTTACATTTTTTACGACACATCCCAATAATCTACAACTTCAAACTTTAAGGACTGGAATTGACTTACATTTTGTTGTTTTTAATATAGGTCACTGGGTATTCTAGGCTTGAATTGCTTCGCACGTACATCAAAACTCGTACGTATAGTCGTTGTACTACTCAATATATGGACGAGTGAAAGTATTAAACACTAAAGTGACGTAGAAGTTTTGACAAGCAACTCTGAATTTATTTTTCCAATAAGATAAAAGTTTTTTATGCAAAAAGTAGCAACAGAGTAGCTAGATGGTAGAAGAGTGGTTGCAGAATACTATTCAACGTTTACCATGAAAATAGGTATTATATTGCTTTTATACAACTTAGAAACTTTATTTTACCGTTAACTTCTATTAAATTGAAAAACTACTAACAACTTCGGTATAGTGAAACTTTGTAATTCTTAAATATTCATGTTAGAAGCAATATGGTTTTACAAAGAAAAGTATTCCACTTATTCTATTACATGTAGAAAAAAGTTTACATTTAGGTCGATGCTTGAAGGATACTTATTTCATTTGATGGACTTAAAACCAATTGTGAATTTATGTACTCAAATCGTAGGTTCATAATCGAAAGTTTCTTAACATCCACTAAATTTATCACAGATAATTGGGTTTAAACAGTTGTGTACATTTCGTTAAGTTTACTTCAGGTGTTTAGTAGACCGTTAAGGGATATGCTATCAGTTTTTACCTTCACAAATCACCAGCCTATTTTCGAACTCTGTTCACTACTTAAATACAGCAATCTTATGTTTATTTCAGTGGTTGAAAGCTTTTATTTCACGTTCTCCATTGCCGGCATGGAGGTTATTTATTTCTACTATATATTTGAGTGAATGCCACCAACAGGGATTGTGAAAGCCGGTTTTCCGGTCCGGTTTTTCTTCCCCGGTGCAAATAACAATTGGTGAAAGCCACGGCCAAGAACTCCACAACTGAACAACAAAAACCTAAAAAAGTTTCCTCTTTCTCGGAAAATTGTTATGTTTCCTTTCACAACTAACTCGAAGAAAGTCCCTTTAAAGTTAAATCCAAGACAAGCAAGTAAATAAAGTAGTACATAGAAATACAGCAGGTACAGTGGTACTATATTATGTGCATTGTACATAAACTACTAATGGAAGGTGATGATAGTCGGGTAGAAGTAGAAATAATAATTCATTCATATTGTAATGTTGATGGTCAATGAGAACAATAAGTTTCCGCCGTCCGAGTCAGAGAATCTAGAAAGCATACATTTTTTTCACTCTCCTTACTTAAAAACGCTCTACCCGGTTCTTTGAACTACTTCCGCCGTGCTTTCTTACCACTTCCTTCCATCCAGCTAGCTTAATGTTTCGGCTGGGAAATAACTTAAAAACCTACGCATATGCATATCAATAATACAGATGCAACCAGGTTGAGTTTTAAATACTGCAGTGCATGCTGGTCCAAAATCTGAGGCAAGATTTGGGTAACTGCAACTAGCAAGAGATAAGATGGCTTATGGCTTATCAGATTGAGTTCAGTGCTGCCGCAGCACTGCTGCGTAACCCAAAATAAAACGAAGGTGTGTAAAGAACGTTGGACTAAACTGAGAAAAAACGTATCTCTAATGCAAACTACCGTATTTCCCTATTTAATTCCCCTAGGGAATTATTGTTTCAAATGGCCCGAACCCCCTGGGGAATTAAACCGGGGGGGGGGAATTATTTCGGGGTGGGGAATTAAATCGGAATAGACGGTATACTTTTCTCGATGCAACATACTGGATGATGTAAAGATTAACTAGGTAGCTTTAAAAAATTCCAACACTTCTTTCACGGAGTGCTCTGTAACTATCTAGGTATATTTCTTATATGCTTCGTTCATTTGTTCAACCACAACCACGCTACGGTATGATTCTGCAGGCAAAGTTTGCTACGTCAAAAGCGAGTCACTCCTTATTTTTTTTATCTTTCTCTTATTTAAAAGTTTCAAACTAAGCTTTAAAAGCTTTCTGTCGACTTTTTTTAGTTTTTCACCCTACGACTTTACTAAATGGTTATATGTACTATCGTTATAAATTCCAACAATAAACGATTCTGCATACTAAAAACGCGTACGATAGGCTGTGAGTAAGCACTGGCAGACTTGGTCATTGGTTTAATATTATTCAAAGTAAAACCAAAGGATAAAAAGAAACGTGAGTTTTCTATCACATAAGTTAGCAAATTACTTTTCAATATTGGATGGGGAAGAAGCAGCTTTGCCTAATTTACTCGCAGATATGCAGTAATTCATGAAGAGTTGCATAATTTACACTTCAATATACCCAAAAAGTATTGAATTTCTAGAAGAAAAAAGATTTAAAAAAGTATTACCATCGTTTGAACCTGGCTACACTGCTCCTTAGCTTTTTTAGCGAAGCTCCCTTATCAGTTTCTTAACCCGAATTAAAATCCCATGTCCTAACTTTTTTTTATTATAAAAAGTCCTCCATTTTATGCTCCTTATTCTTCTACTGCAATTTCAAACTTTTATTTTAACTCTTCCTCAGTTATTCATTCCAGCTTCCCTTCTGCTCCAACCAACGAACAGAGAACAATCTCCCATAAGAAACTTCCTAGAGCAACTTCCTGTCCCTTATTTTGTCGGATTTAGATCACGATATGATACAAGCTAGCTAACAATAAAGACATAAAACGGCCCATTTTATCCCTTAAGGAAGCGTCTTTCTTTTTGGGGTTCGTTTTCTTACAATTCTCTTTAAAAAGACACATATACAACTCCTTAAAGAAAATAGAGAGCATCAAGCCACACACTTTTGAAATAGTTTTTTTCTACTTTACTTCTGGAAAAAAGCCCAACTTTGTTTTTACATTTCTCTGCTTTTCTTCTCTCTTAAAACATAGTTTTTTTCACTTAAAACTTTTTTCTCTCTTGTTGGGTGGTTCAACCTTAAATGGCTCACTCACACATAGTACTCATTGTACAGTTATTCTTTATGGATTAACTCACTCAGTCTCGGCTTCTTTGAAGAGACGAAATGATACCAACTTGTAATAATGGTTTATTAGCACTGACAGAGGCAAAATGAGTACTTTTTTTTTTATAACAAGGGAACCTTAAGTGACTTTGGTTGTTTGCTCCCTTCTTCACAATGATAATGATTATGGTAGTAGTAGTAGTAATGATATGAAATAAAAGTACTACTACCAGTAAAAGTATTAGCTGAGTGAGAAAAACGTTAATAGCTTATGCTTCGTAGCAGAAGAATAAATAAATGTTTTAAAACACATTTACAATTTTAAAGAATGGAGTCATTGTTTCTTTGAAATGTAATTTATAACGAATGAAATTATAAGTGTTTATTTTATTTTTTTTATTGGCAACTGGAGGAAGATATCATAAAAATGGAAGTTATAAGAAAAGTCAAACTACTAATGGAAAATGGAACGAGGGAGATTACATTGTGTAAACAACTGGATCAAAGCAATTCCTTTTTATTTCATTATATTATTTACATTTTAATTGTAGACCTTTTCCTATTCTATACTGTGCAGGCTAGAATAAGATATTTTTAATTAGGGTCAATCGTTCGCTCTTTTATTGGGCTTCGGAGATTTAATATAAAATATTTAGTGGACGACGTTTACATCTTTAGTTCCGTTTTAAATGAATAATAAGAATATGGCATATACTGACAGAAATTAGTTGGCTGTGGCTAGCTTGTGAAAAAGTAGTTTTACAATCTACACAGCATACGGTGATTTGTTTATGGGTGAGTTTTAAGTTAAGTGTATTTATAAACAAAGACGGATTACTGCATTAAATCGCATACCAATTACTTGGGGAGTTCAATAAGCTCAGCAGTGTTTTTAAAAGATAAACAACTTTAGAGATAAAATCACAAAAAATTAGATTACAACGTATAGTTGACATGCTTGTGTAGAATCTCGTTACTCCAAAAGGCCGACCCACACCCAACGTTAAGTTTTATTTCATTTGTATTTTCGTTCTAATTCGACTGTAAATGAGCCCAATTTTGAGAAAAATTTTACCATATATAAGATAACTTTTTCCTAAAGCTCCTTTTAATATAAAGCAGATTGTTTGGCATATCGAAAAAGAAAAATTTCAGAATTCCTCAGAATGCTGCATTAAAATACTGAGAGCTACTCGACCATCGTTGTAGTGTTTAAAAATGTGAAAAGGCAAAAGATCACTTACTTAATTAGATTTATTTGTATACACCTCTAGGAAAAAAGCTCGGGGTTTTTAATCACCCTTTTTTCCTACTTACAATAGGACTAACTACTAATACACCCCATTGAGCCGAGGGCATTAAGAGTAATTAATACTAAATGAATGAATGAGCCCCACGAAATGAAGCAAGTGAATGGATGTTCTTTTACTCTTTGTTATTTTGGTATCAAAGGCCCATCTAACAAATCCTTATTATTATTATTATTATTATTATTGTATAATGAATGATATTCTGTACCTTTACTTTGTGCATTGCTTGCTAAAGTCTAGGCTTACATTTATTAGGTTTTCTCTTTCTCTAGAAAAGGGTTGAGTAATCAACTGGGAAATCTCATCAGTAAATTAGTGAGAATAAAGAAACCCATTCCACGCGTGGCTTCCAACACGGATTACCGAATTCACTCCATTTATTACTTGCTTTTATGAAATACGGCGTATTATAACACCTACAGCCTTCCGAATCACTGTGTATTTTAATAACCTAAAGGTCGAAAGCTATTAAAATCCTCTTAGGTGCAAATAATCGTGAAATTTAGGTTTTATTTGGTCTCGTAAGAAGACTGCGATTTTTTTCTTTACAAGTTAAATACATTTACAAGTTACTATTCTTTGACGTCTCTTTTCATCTTTTCATTTTCAGCTCTAAAAG
Organism: Hydroisotoma schaefferi; assembly: GCA_034682405.1. Taxonomy (NCBI): domain Eukaryota; kingdom Metazoa; phylum Arthropoda; class Collembola; order Entomobryomorpha; family Isotomidae; genus Hydroisotoma; species Hydroisotoma schaefferi. The sequence continues at coordinate 33,054 of JAQFZX010000884.1, forward strand.
ACAGGCGAATTAGACATTTTAAAATTTAAATGTATGTAGCAACTTCTTGAAAATAAAGAGGGTTTGCATAAAATCAGGAAGATTTGGGTAGTTTTAAGGATATATTTTGGGTTTCATGGCGTTATGGCCTAATTTTAAACAATAATTCAGTAATCCTTCCACAGTACACTATGACACAGGTCAAAGCTTAAAAATTAGGCTCTAAATAATTTATCAACCCTAGTAACAGTAACCTTCAAATATTCTTAGATAACTAGATTGTAAATAACTTTCATTGATGTTAAAAAACCCCCTAAAACCACACCGGGGACAGTATTCTTATTTTCTAACTTTATCTAGACCAAATATTAACCTTCTGTATTGCTTATTACACAAAACCTGAAGTTCTGCATTTTGCAGTTGGTCCAGCCAACCATCATTGCGTATCCCGTAATAATAATCATGTCCAAGATCCAAATGAACATTTCCAGTCGGCTAGTTTTGATTAGTATTTGCCAGCCTACATCCGCTCAAATAAACCTGCTTGCTCGTGCCTAGCCATTCCAGGTGCATAATTTCTTACCACACATACACCACTCCAGACATACTACACTAACTGGTGCTCTAACCATAGTATAATTAAACTTATATATTTTATAACATGATACTGCTGATTAAGGGGACTTCCGCTTGATCAAGATAAATTTAGGAAGGTGCATAGTTCCATTCCACGATCATATTCCTCTGTCTCGCTTATCGAACACACACACAGAGACACATGTAGCTTGAGCTAAATGCCCTCCTGCTTGCCTAACTTACACGTTACTTTGTCCCATGTTACCTGATCTTGATTAGGTCGGGCTAAATTTATTTATTACACTCGACAGCAGCAGTAAACGGAGGAAAGATGGCCAAGGTTGATACTTGGAAACCTGGTGTGAGTTAGTCAGCAGATAACCCCTCGATAGGATCTATGTATTTCAATTCACTGTTTTTATATTTATACATGATTGTTAGTTATACGTTGGGGGTTACTACTGCTGTCTGTTTGGTTGGTTAATTAGTATGAAACTTGTAAATAAATATTATGAGCAACTGGCGGACCCAGCTGCCATTCATTCATACGAACATGTTAAATGCTCAATCATGATATTTTATTGGTTTTAGCATGAGATTCATGTACGTACATAACAGACTTGTAGCTGTACAGAGCGAGAATTGAATGCATGGCGCACGCTAGATTTTAAGCAACTTTTATTGCCCTTTAACTCTTTGGTATAATTTTATTTCATAGTTTAAAAAAAGTTTAAACTTATTTATTCTTTATTTTTAAAGGAACAAAAAGTAATCAAATCTTGAAATATTCTTGGCACTTTTGTTGTCTTTATTTCTGTTAAATTTGAAACTCCAGAAAATAAACGAGACGAGGGAAGACTTACAACATTTATTTATAAAAATAGCTCATGACACTAGCAGAGGAACAAATATTTTAATAAGAAAATACTTAACAGATAGGTGGAGATTTTAACTTTAAAGGGTTGTACAGAACGGGGCTTCTAATTGAACATTTACAGTAATATATGGAAACTTATTCAATTCTTTTCAGAGTCATAATATTGGCATTGATTAATTTTAGTTTGCTTTACTCCGACTTTTAAATTGTAGACTTCCTCAGTTAATTTTCCAGACCCCAAAGAAAAGTAAGTATTGCATTACTTACTACATAAAGCTAAGTGTGGCTGTTTCAAGATCTGATTAAAACTCAGCAATCTAAACCCAGTTACTTTTCCGACCAAATGTACCCCTTCAAGATAAATTATATTGTTTCAAGAAACCAGGTTCGACAAGGGACGGATAACTTTATCGCAGTATCATTTCTATTGAATGAATCTATACCGGACGAAGTAACTTTAGTACAGTATTCCTTAAAGAGAAATAAAAGCAAGATTTCTATATAGAATAGACGGTTTTCTTCCCGAAGCCCGACTGCCCAGAAAAATAAATGCCCATTGTCAAGGGAGAGTAATTGCTTATCTGTCATCTGTCCTCAGCTGCCAAAAATATTTACCTTCTCTACTTCTTTCTCTGCTTATTTCTGTTTACTTTATTGCTTTATTTTGTTCAACATAACATTGGTTGGGTAGCCACGCCATGTGGATTCTTCTTATGGGGACCAATCAAGTTGAAACTTTATTTATTTATTTCACTTCCATTTAAGAGAACAACTGGAAATGAATGAAAGTCAAGCCCAGCTTACACAAGACATTATTTATATTTTAGGTCCAAGTTGCAAACAAAACTCTTAAACTGATTAAAGCAAAAAGATTAATCTAAGTTCAACCTAAAACTTTGCATGTAAGAAAAACGGAAGAGTTGCCTATTTATTCGTTACAATAGTCGTCTAGCTCCGCTTCATACCGCGCAGTTGATGAATGACTGAGGCAACGCGGCTTATAGACTAGGCCAAAAGGTCCATTTACCGAATTTCCGATATGGCGAAATTAACTAGTTTGGTAAGGTCCAATTTGAAAGTCGAAATGTCATAAAATAAAATGTTGCTTGGTATTTTCCCCACTTTAGCAGCGGTAGCAGCCGAAGCGCACAGTGCGTGTTGTACGCTAAAGCGAGCATTGTACAGTGACAGTATAAATATTTTATAGGTTTTTACAATCCATAGATGACCAACTACGATTTATCATCCTAACATAAAGTTTGACTTAAGTTTATTAGCTCGGGAAGCAATTAAAATGTGCAAAGGTGGGTTTGCTTTTATCTAAATTAAATTGCGTCTCTCTATTGAAAAATGCATTCTTTACTTTCATCCTTGGTTTTTTTTACCAGTCAATCGCATTCTGGTAATGAATCTTTCTTTGAATTTTAATTACTATATGAGAGGGAGAGCTAAAATGCTTCCAGAAAAATAAATGTGCAAGGAACGAAAAATTTCAACGTTTTGAAATGCTATTTAATTTATTTGAAACCGTCCGGGACAACTGCTACTTGGAATTATATTTAACTAATTTAAGTGATAAGATAAACAGTAATGCAAAGTTAAAGGCTGTTGAATGTCATAAATCATATCACTTGGGTTAGCCGTCTGCGGTACACCCAATATACCTTAATCTCTCTGTTATCCTGTAAATACCTGACATTATGGAACTCTGGGGTCATTAGCAGTTATACTAGAGAAACCGCTATGCAACAATTTACCAACAATAGCTCTAAATATAAGCTCCTTAATAGCTTTTAAAGTTAGTTCAAAAAGATTTTAAAAATTAATTAATTCATAGCACTGCGATGGTGGTGTAATGGTGAGCATAGTTGCCTTCCAAGCAGTTGATCCGGGTTCGATTCCCGGCCATCGCAGCGATCCTTTTTTGCCCTATTTAAGTGTCAGTTCATTTTAAAACCATCTCTCCAACCAAAGCTTTACCAAGCTAAATGTCAGTTACTTTCTGAATGCTTCTTTTTATAGTTTTCGACATTCGACTATTCGACACCACTTAAAAAATAGTGTGAATAGTTATTTTGCTATCCTTCTCTTTATTTTATTTCCCTTAAACATTCATTTAGGGTAATTAAATCGCCTTGTTGTTGAGTTGCGACTGGTCATACTAGTTTTTTTCCTGTTTGTAAATTGTAATTTTGTATTTCTCCAGCCTCCAAGGAGTATTATTATTATTAGTATTGTCTGCTATTAGTGGAACGTTCAACAAGGTATGTAGATAATGAATTAATCTCCTAGGAAATAGCAGTGTCGTGTCATCATATATTTTTATTTTACTATCTCACTATCCTGCTATATAACTTGATAACGGGACTGTTGTCCAGCACTTCCTAAGGGTTACAAAGAGCAGCAGACGATACCATATGGATGGATTTTTTAAAACTAGTAAGGAAAGGGATGGATGAAGTTGAACGAGCTAAACAATAGAAAACACCTGGCCTTATTAGCACTTACAACTAAAAGCAAAAGGAAGACAACAATGCAATGGATGGAAAACAACCCTTAAAAAAGGTTGTCGGGCTTCTAAACTTTTAGAGTATGCCTCACTTTCTTTCATAAATGCTCTTGATTCAATACTGATAGCAATAGTATAGTATTGAAAAACTCTATTGGTTTAGATAAATGCTATTTTTACACCAGTATAGAGTAAAACCAAATTCACCAGTTTGAAGAATTCCAAGAATAATAAGAAACGGTTACGTGGCATTATCGTATGAAAATCTTTCAAAATCTATAGAACTGCTCTTTCTTGTTCCAACACATTTTATTGGTGTAAGTATTAACGAGTTTATCTAGCATTTCCCAGAACTGCCTCTGTAATTAAGAGTGGTAATAGTAATTTTAATTATGATTACCACCATGAACATTAATCTGTAATTTGATGTTTAATTGGTGGATTGAATTACACACCGTTTTTATCGGTTGTGTAATATGACCGGCAATTTATCGGTTGTTTATTCCCGTGCCAATTATAAATCTTTCTACAGGGTGATTCAAAATAAGTCGACTAACGATTTAATTATTTACTTTATGTGTGTATGAAGTAGCACGCGTTTTTTATGCATGAGGGATACACATTTAAAAAAAATAATGTATCGGTATTAAAATATCACTAGTTTTTTATTGGAAAGTTTCATAATTTTTAAGGCGAACGGTTTAAAATGAACTCACACACACGACTTAGCCAAACTTTATTGCTTACCAACGCAATTTAATGATAATTATTTTTTAGTGATGTTTATTCGTGTTCTGCTGAAAACTATAAAAAGAAGCATTCAGAAAGTAACTGACATTTAGCTTGGTAAAGCTTTGGTTGGAGAGATGGTTTTAAAATGAACTGACACTTAAATAGGGCAAAAAAGGATCGCTGCGATGGCCGGGAATCGAACCCGGATCAACTGCTTGGAAGGCAACTATGCTCACCATTACACCACCATCGCAGTGCTATGAATTAATTAATTTTTAAAATCTTTTTGAACTTACTTTAAAAGTAATTAAGGAGCTTATACACTTTCAGCATTGTTGTAAACTTATGTAGAAAAACTGCTATAATGACCTCAGAATTATACAAATAGTTTGGTTGGTGTTTACAGGATAGCAGAGAGATTAAGTTGTAATTTGGTGACCGCAGGCTGTACTAGCTCAGGGGATTGATGTGATTTATGACATTTAACCAGCGTTTACATGAATTCTATTTTATAATGCTAAAATGCCATGTAACTTTGCGTGATGTATGATGCACTGGACTAGTTAGCTTAGGAACGGCCCCTTAGTTTATTAGTCGAGGTTTGAGAGGTTGTCTTCCTATCGGTCCGCGTACTTCGCTTTTGCAACCATCTTCAAACCTGCTTGTTACCTTCGCCTTCTGTTGATAGTAAGTTATTTTAGAGGCCACTCTAGCTAGACTGGTCATATCCCTTTCTACTCCTGTATAACTATGACTCAGTCAATGAGTCTTTGGTTTTTATTCTAGTTAGTTCTTTTTTATCCTTTAACACCGGCACATACCTGTCAATAAGAGAACCTTCTAATGCAAAAGTTTTCCAAGCTGTTTTATTTTATTTTATTTTGTCGTAGCAAGAAGTCATCCATAAAGGACAGCATGCCCAGCCCAAGTATGTTTACTCTAGTTCCATTCCAGGGTTTCTGGCTGGCCGAATTTGTACTATCATGGTCAATATCATTGCAGCAGCAGTCGTCCACATAGTCTGGTTTAAGGAGGTGTTCCTCAACCCATAAATGAAATACAAGCGTACCAGCCAAATGCCATGGAAGTAAAAAGTAAAGCTAAAAAGCCAGTACAAAGAAAGCATTATATTATCAGCCAACAGCTATAGATAGCTGGTAGTGGATATAATTTACCGTAGCAACTTTTCCGGGTGGGGGAAGTAAACTTAAACGTCTGGGAAAAGTCGCACCTTTCTTTCGATTGAACCCCACATATACTATTTTATGTAAAAACAGAACCCTTGTGCAGTTTATGATGAAATCTAAATAAATATATTATGCAACACTACAGAAACTGTCCTTCATTGACGAGATAATTTAAACTGTTTGTAAGTCAAGCTACGTTACGGGCTCTTTAGTTAAAGTATATAACCGGAAGACGGGTATTTAAAGGGTTATGGCATTCTACTAAAACTGTTTTACGCACTCAAACTTTTCCCTTTAGTAAAAATACAAAATAAGTGGACAGTTTTATTGGAATTTTTACCCATAATTATAAAATAAGGAAAATGTCCATTTCGCAAATAAAAGAGCTAAAATTACTTTTGACAAAGAATCATATTTCTAAATTTAAATAACCCATTGAATTTTAGCAAAGCATTATTGCCTCATATGGGAAATGGCATGGATGATGAAAGGAAGCTAATGGTGGGCAACAACCCGGTGTAAACCGGCGGTCACCTCAGCCTGGAATCTTTATGTTCCATTTCCAACCTCAAGAATAGTTTCAGCTGCACTCGGAACAAGAACATTACAGGGTGGCCCGATAGCAAAATGGTATAAATTATATACAGGACTAAAACAACAGGTCAGCTTTTCTCTGAACCACTCTGTACAAGTAAAGTGAGTGACTTATACCTTTATTTGGCTGGTGCTGGTCTAATTCATTTCCTACCTCTTTCTCTCTTGTTCCTCTCATCCTTTATTGTTTTTGGCAGCGGATAACAATCCCTTAGCTCTTTGGTAGGTCTGGCGATCTTAAATCTCCCTAAGAACTTTTTCCTACCACCCGCACCCTATCTTAAGTCCAGAAATAAAACACTTGAAAGTTAATTTCTTTTATGGCCAAGTTCTTATCTTTAAGACTCTTTCCTTAGGCTAGAATAAGAAAGTACTCCCTCCTACAACCATACATATACTGGAGGTACTTTGCTGATGTACATTTTTATTTGATACACGAGGATCTTAATTCTCGCCCTCTTAAACTCACTCACTCGTCGCTCAAATAAAGTTAAACCATGTAGGCAATTTTACTTTTACTGTTTTATGCTTAAGGGGGCTTTCACATAGTACTCGATGGGCTTATGATTAGCATTTATTTTTTTAGTATTTATTGAACGGAGTCGATTTATGGGTAAATATTTTTTAAACATTTACAATTTTTGTGAAGATATGTTTGTAAGAAACAGAGCAAATCTACGAAAGTATCAAATGTTGTCGAGTTAGAACCCTTAACAATGCACAAACTATCTTCAAATTAAATACGGTTATCGATATAATAAGTAGGTGTGGGAGTTTTTATACTTAATATATGCAGATTCATTTATTATTTCGGTGTGGAGATTATAGAGATTTTAATATAATTTAAATTATTGATTCATTTTCTTTGAAAACCTTAAACACCTGAAGTTGTAATCTTCTCTTTAGCAAATTTGCTAAAGAGAAGCGAAGAATTTATGCAAGAAGCCGCATGCAATCTCGATGCATTGTATTTCTGGCACACCCCCTTAATCTCAAGATCCTTTTCCTTTCTAGGTGGTTATTTTTTGTATCCCTATCCAATCGCTCTCATGTAAGCTCACCTAATTCTTAGTTGCTCTTAATATTATACCAAACCAGCTATGCAACCAAATTATACCTACCTACCCATCTTTGGCTACTTTAATTTTGCTCTTTCTCATCAAAGCTTAAAGTTAAACTTGCACCATCCAAGTTCTTCCACAGAAGCTTATCTCATTTGCCTAATTATCTTCTGGGTTGTTATCAGTCTAGTTTTTAATATTTAACTCAGATCGGGAGAGGAGTCCTTAGTCTTTGCTAAGATTATGCAAGTCTTTGTAATAGAGTTTTATTTATTGAAGACCTTAGAGATTTTAAGTTCTTTTAAAGTTTAATACCAGCTTAATAGTTTTGTGCATCACAGTACCATGCGATAATGATAGAAAGATAACTTTTTGAGTTATAAGAAATGTAAAGTGTCTCGAATTTAACTTTACTTGTGAGGGTTTGTTTAGACAATCAGGCTTAGGCTGGTACAAAGTTGAGGGTTTATCTTGTTAATTTTATGAGTAATTAAGCACATGTTTCTTTAGCCTTTTAGGCTCGCGTATCAATGCATACTTGCATACACTATGTACAGAAATAACATATCCATGTCATCATATCGTAATTTCTAGACAAGGTTAGGGAGGAAAACCAGCAAAAGATTTTACGCTATTATTGAATTTCTTTTCTTGCCCGAACCTCGAGTCGAGAATTAATGATATACCCGGTGATTCAGAAACAGTTACCTAGAGGCACTATTTTATTTTTAAGAAAAATTACGGATTTAGTGTTAATTAAAATAATTCCAAAAATGATTACAGGAGGGTTTTTGTGAATCTCCATGGAAACATCGCTAATATTGAAAATTGAAATAATGCCCCGTGGTAGATGTTTCTGAATCACCCGGTACTATGAAAACTCAACCACGCAACGGCCTGACAATAATAATAATTTTTTCATTTGTACACTCTAGCTTTTAAAAGTTTATATTGAGGGTATTCACGATAGCTTCGTAACCGTCGTAACCTTTGCTTTACTCATTTGATGCATATAAATATTTCGCATACCCATCCGTTTCTATGCGTACACAATTTACAATTAACAAATTGTACAAATAACATTTAAATTTAAAGATAAGAAGGGGTGTAGCTTAGCGGGGCTGGGCGGGCCTGCTCAACATTTTAAGGAAATGACCTATTTTAATAATTATTTTTTTTAAGCTTGAGTTGTTACTTTTGCTCTGCCGTTGCTAATTTTGGAAGCTTTCCTGCCTTTCCTTATATACAGGTATGTCCAATATTCTTCGCCACTAAATTTTTTTTTCTCAAAAATGCCCTAAATACTTGTGTAACAA